>JAANDH010000017.1:588271-637320 GCA_011799765.1 Nymphaea thermarum | reverse complement strand
ATATATATATATATATATATATATATATATATATATATATATATATATATATATATATATATATATATATATATATATATATATATATATATATATATATATAGCAGTTGGTAGTTTGAGTCAGAGGTAAAAATCTGACTCCTCAAAATTGAGGGTTTAAACATTTTTTTCACAAGCCCATTACTTTATAATATGTTCTTAAGAATGTTTATTTATTAATCTTTTTTTGAGTCAAATAGCATTTCTATAGTAATAGAAAAATCAATGCATTTATAACGACAAAATTTCACTAGTAGAGGAATCTATATTTTTTTATATAAACTACTTGAACAAAAACTCATTTTACATCGAATTAGTGTTTAAGAACATTTTAGATTGTTCATATTTTGTTTAAAATATATTTTAACAATATATAATTTAAGAGATCTGGTTTCTAACCTACCTAAGTGGTATATATATATATATATAGCCACCTGTCTTTTCATGATGCAGCCTTAGATATTGGATTGTTCTAGATGGTCAGAGGAATCTGACGTTATATACATGTACACATACAAAGGAATGGAATTTTTCTGGCCATCCGTCGTGCAGCCCATAGGGCCAGAGGAATCCATATATATATATATATATATATATATATATATATATATATATATATATATATATATATATATATATATATATATATATATATATAGAGAGAGAGAGAGAGAGAGAGAGATATGTGTGTGTACATAATGGATGAGGTATGCTGCCCACACCATAGAATATGATGCATAGATTCAGATGTCCGAACTTCAATTTGGATCATCCTGTTGAGACAATTTGGAGCAAATCCAACGAACTCCAAATCTAAATATTGACGAAGTGACAGACATTTGGGAAACCATGGGTTGAAGATGGTTCGTATCAGTAACAGCAAATACATCAAATATCAAAAATTGAGATCATCTAGCGAATGACAAAACATTTAAAAGAGCACATAGGCGAAAGTTCCTTTCTCAAGCTTCTTTTTTTTTTTTTTTTTTTGAAAAAGCAAATTGAACCAATTTAATTTTAAAGAAACAAGCAATGATCCAAATAGTCAAAATCACATCGTAATCCAAATTCATTTCCACGGCCCAGATTTTACCGTGTCATGCATGGCTGCCATGCTTTTGAGATGCAAATCGGAAACCAGTGGCCATTAAAGCATGTGCATGCACATGCAAACGAGAAAAATTTGAAAAACTACACGACGTGTTCGGACGTGCATGTAATTCGTGTATATTATGTGTACGTTATGATAACTTTCAAAGGTCGGGCATTTGAAATGTTGGGATCACATGTCGCATGGAGACAGTGATATGCTGCGGGATGAAATGTAATAGGATTGTTCAAACAAACACCAGATAAGTTTCAAAAGAGCCATGAGACTCCAAAGATGTGAAATAAATGGTTGCCATTTCCAGACCAATGGTATTTCAAGAAAAATAGAGTTTTATACGATTAAATGCTCGGAATAACAAATCGTCTTGATTATATATTGAATATGAGATATTCCATGGTTGGTCGATGTCCATGGCGAAGTAAAAAATTCCTGGTTAAAAGGCACTATAAGTTTAAATTTCAAACTTTAAGAGCACGCATATATAAAGAAAAAAAAACCAAAAATTAGTTCATTTTTCATATGTAAATAAAGTAGAATTTGTGGTCTGACACCAGCTACAACGTCACTCCTCACTCCGCTATTGGTTGGCACCGCTGTTTTGTATTACATGCTGATAAGGATATCTAATTTTGGCATTTTTCACTCTTCTGAATCTGATCCAACTCCAAGTATAGTGGTTGTCTGGTTCCAACTCCCGGACCACCTTAAAAGGTTTTGCATGTGACAGCCAATAATCTTTTGGCGATAGTAAAGTATGTGCACTATAAGTTGTGAAAGATTCATAAAACGAATCTGCCTCAATTTTTGGGGCAGATACAAGTTTCCAAACAACCATTCATGATTCTAAGGTGGTAGATTTTCCATTGATGCGGCAAGTCAATTCGCATGTGTTTATGGTTCATCAAAATAAAAACCTTAGATCGGACTTGTAATGAGCCTGTAGTGTAGAAGATATGTTAAAATTATTTATCAATTAATTTTAAATTAAAATATCATACTTTTTAATCACCAGGCATCGATGCAATCCTAAATGAGAGCAAAATTTAGGTGTTGATATGTTAAAATTATTTATCAATTAATCTTAAATTAAAATATCATACTTTTTAATCACCAGACAACATCGATGCAATCCTAAATGAATTTAGGTGTTAATTGATCGCGCGCGAAATGGATCTTAAACTTACAACCAGCCCAAGTATGTCGAGCCACACTACATCAGGATCCGACCCGATTTGCTTATGCAGTAGTCCGGACTCCGGATCAAGGGATAAGAACTGGGGAGCACAGCACAGGATCACGTCCAATACCGAGGGAAGGGCGTTCCCCGTCCGCGCCTTTTCTGCTGGCGCACCCTCCAAATCCCGCGGCCCCGCGCATTTTCCCTCTGTCACTGTGGAGCTAGGGTTTCCTTCCTTCGACGAAGACGACGATGCTTCCCTTCTCGATGATATCTCTGAAATTGCCCTGATTATCGGAGGTGCGGTCATGGCTGTTAATCTCCATTCCAGTCGGCTCAGAGCCCTTCATCCCCTCATCCCTTCGTCCCTATCCTCCCGCCTCTCGCGCCCTCTTTTAAGGCCCACGGCCTTCTCTTTGAGACCGAAGTTCAGGTTGGTTATCCCATCCGAATCATGCAATTTATTCGGCGAGTTCGAGCTTCGGAGGCTGCCGGTCAAGCGTGGTGGTTGCTGGGTTTTCACCGACGTCGCCGCCGGTGCGAAGCCAGAGGAAGAGGAGAAACAGGTGTTCTTTTCTTTTGTATCTATAATTTTTCTGTAAACTAGACTATTGCGTCGTGTCTTGGACGAAAAACGTAAAGGAAATGGAAAATCTCGAGAGATGCATTTAATTCGAACCAAGAAGCAGCACGATGTATGATTGGCAGCACGGCAGGCTCTTTTCTATATTTTCCTATCAGTTCCTGTGAACAATTTTCAAGCGAGAAAAAAAAAATCTACAGTATAAGTTGCTATTCAATCCAAAAACGGATGCAGTGCATAGTTCGCAATATGGGCTGCCGTGATATTTCTTTCTGGGGGTCAAATTAGTTAATTAAAGTCCTTTGTATGATAAATTAAGTTGATGCTGATTTATACTAACTGTGAATGGATGGAGCAAACTTATGATTTAGCTTTTTAACAATCTTCAAGTAGAACATTGTAATCGAGGATCAGATTGAGAAAATGGAGGTTTCGGAAGAGAAGCAAGACAGTTCTCCGACTAATCAACAGCAAAAACATCAAGGGAGCCAGTTGAAGAATCGCGTTGTTTTCGGTCTTGGAATTGGTATCGGCGTTGGTGGTGTGGTCTTGGCTGGGGGTTGGTTCTTCACGGTTATGATGGCTGCTGCCGTATTTGCTGGTACAAGAGAATATTTTGCATTGGTTCGAAGCCGTGGTATAGCTGCCGGAATGACACCACCTCCTAGATATCTCTCGAGAGTTTGTTCTGTTATTTCTGCTGCCATGCCCTTGATGACGCTGTAAGTTGGTCAAGCTACATGCGTAATCAGTAGCTGTTTTTTCATGTCTTTGCACTTTTGTGACTTCCAGCTAAATGTTGCTTCATTCTTGCTATGCCACCTCTAAACTTTGTTTGCAATAGTTGGAACTCAAATTTCCTCTTTTCTTTCGTCAAGGCCTTCTTCAACTGAATATTCCCTAGCTGGAACTGTTTGTGGCATTTTTTCAAACTTGAACAATCAACTGCACATATGTTATTGGTAAGAATATAATAAACTCAAGTAAGTCAAGATAATGCAAAAATTTATAGAACCTTGATGTCTATAATCAATGGAACCAAGCTAAGATGCTTACTTTGTTAAACCTCATAAAACATAATTTGCATATCTGATTTTCATAAATATTGATTTTAGTTGAAAAAAAAATGGCTATATATTGAACTTGGAAGAGCAGCATTTGGTTACTTAGAAGTTAGAATACATGGAAATAATGTTGAATTTTGAGCTGGTCAACTCAAGTTCAACCTTGCAGAAGATGTCTGCCATGTATGTCAGTTAAAAGTTTTTGGATTTCAGCTGCAAGAGATTTCACATTGAAATTTTACATTATTGGGCCATAATAAATGATACAAATTAAACCAACATGGCCAAAATCTTCTAATTTAGGAGGTGTTTCATGAACATTAATGCTGGTGAAAAAACCAAAGAAACCAGATCTTCATGTGAAGCAGCCACAGTTCATCATTAAACAATTCAATAAAAATATTATCTTAATATGGAACATGCGGTTCAACATTCAGCTATTGAAAAATCAGATCTTAATATGAAACAAATAAGAGAAATAGATAGAGCTTGCAACACAAAGAGAGTAGGGCTAGGCATTGGCCTGGCTTGGGCCGATAAGATGTCAGCCTGACCATCAAGACCCATGCCGGAGCCCGGCCCAACTGTGACAAAATTAAAAGAGTATTGTACATGCACACACATCACCTGGTTCAATCCAGTTAGAGAGCCGAAAATGGGCAGTTACCCAACTACCCAAACAGGTACCCAGCTTGCCTGATGCCTAGTTTTAAAAGACAAAGAGAATTTGGTGTCCATGAGAGAGGGGCAAGGGCTGATGTGATGGCTGATGGCCCTCATGTATAGCAGTGAAAGAGAAGCGAATAGAGAATGAAAGAGAAGATTTGTGTGTGAGAGGGAGGGCTGCTACTGGCCCTTACACACGGAGAGAAGGAGAGGGCTTGCAGCCTTTCATAGAGAGAGAGAGAGAACCCTGAAAGAAATGCATGATCACAAAGAAAAGAGAACAGGAGATCACATGCTGGAAAAAAAAATATAATGCTTACTTTAAGTAATCCACTACTTTAGCACACTTTTAGTAATAGCACATGAATTTTCTCATCAACAACCACAAATATAATTTGGACTGCATTTGTATTATAGCATGGGAAACTAGAACTTCTTAAAGTTTTTTTCCTGTCATTTTCTCATGTTTAGTTTAGGTTCTGCAGTGATATAAAAATCTATGGAATGCCACCGGTTCAAAATTCTGATATCTGTTTTGTTGTAAATTAGTCTATGAAGTGTGTAAATTTTGCTTATCTATTTATCCTTCATGACTAGGTATTTTGGTCATATGGACATTTCTGTGACATCATCTGCCTTCATTGTAGCAATGGCATTGATTTTGCAGCGAGGGAATCCTCGTTTTGCACAGCTGAGTAGTGCAATCTTTGGGCTGTTTTACTGTGGTTACCTTCCTTGCTTCTGGGTGAAGCTTCGATGTGGTCTGGCAGCCCCTGCCTTGAACACTAGTATGTTTTCTTGGCTTTCTTGCTTGTTAAATTTAGGGCATAAACATTTTAATACTTTGCGATATTCTGTGTATACCTATATGTTCTCAGGTTATCATCATCCTTCTAGTTGAGCAGTCATTTTAGCCAAAATTTACAGAATAGGTTGGTACCTAAATTTATATGACTCTAAGAAATGCTATTTGATTGTTGACAACACCATCAATTTGGTAAAGGGAAGAAATGTCAAAAGCGGCTGCAAGAAAGGGACAAGAAGTGTGAGGAATTCCTGGTGTTTCTATGACATCATTAACAAATTAACAAAGTACTTTGAATGACCTACGTTGAAAGGCCTTGTAGATGCCAAATTCTGCATCAATCACTAGTGAACGGTGTCTTGCTCTCCCTTATCAATCTTCACCATTATTAGAGCCTGCAGATTAAGGCAAACAAAAAGAAACTTTTTGTCCCTGAAATGCCAACTATTTTGTAAGTCTTATTTGTTCTTATTATTGCCTTTACAAGTAGTTGAAGTTTCAACCTATGTGACCTGGGTACGGCGACGTGGGCATGTGGATGCACCTGGGTACAGCTGCATTTTAAAACATTTAAACTTTTATTTTCAAACTTAATTTGTTCTTTAATTTTGATTTTTCTCTTCTTTTGTATTTCCCTTCCACTAAGATTCTATACTTTCCTCTCATTTTTCTTTAATTTTGAGAATTTAAAATTTTCTAAAATCGTCGTACCCGTACCCATATCGTACCCCTACCCCATGTGACATAGATCTGAATACAATGATTTACTAAATTAAATAATCCTGTCTCAAATATATTGATTAAACCATAGTTATTTCATTCCTTGTCATAACTAAGGATTTGATTGATCAATTTTTTTAATTAGACCTATGTTCTGGCCTTGCTTTTCTGTTAAAATTATCCGTACTTTGGTCAGTTGTTAAATAGAACATATGAAATAGAAATGGTTCCATGAGTACCTATCGAGAAATTCCCTGTTTGAGATTCTTGATTTGGTAAAAAACATAGTTGACAAACCCATGAATCAAACTCGGTCAGCCGACTACTGGGTCAGGGTCACTCGGCCAGTTCAGGTCATGCATAAATTTTTGTGTTGTATTTTTGCGACAAAATAATGAAAAGGTTGAACAAACCTACAAAATGGCAAGTAGCAATCAAGTAAATACAATCAAATAACTATAGTTATGAACACAGCTATATAATAATAACAACCAATAAACAGTATGCATTAGTTCAGTTTGTTTCTAATAAAAAGCTATAGTTTATTTCTTAGTGAACTTGAGTAACAGTTAGAATTGGTGTTGAATGAAACAATCCAGAATTTGGTGATCCTGAGCAGATTCAACCAATCCAGAATAAAGTTCTTTAAGTTCAGTTGCATTTAGAGCAGTACTTGGTTTGTTGCCCAGTCTCTATTCTGCCTTGCACCTTGTGTGCCTACCCTTTGTTTAAGGTGGAACAAGTGGTGGGCTCCATGTATGTGGTCCAAAATAGGGTAGGTACTCTAAGTGAAAGAGACTATTCTCTGTCTCTTATATACTTGACAATGGCATTTTTCTTCTCAGATTAGTTTTTGTTCATTGTCCGATGAGTTATCTACTAAAATTTGGTGCTTAACCAGTTTGTGATTGACAGAAATTGGAGCTACTTGGCCATTTCTTCTTGGGGGTCAAGCCCACTGGACTGTTGGCCTTGTTGCAACGTTGATTTCTATAAGCAGTGTAATTGCAGCAGATACTTCTGCATATCTAGTTGGGAAGGTATTTATACTCAAAGTCTTTTTTACCAAACTACTTATCTGGGTTTCACTATTTTCATTTGAAATGAGCCAATGAGTACATTATCGATCTGTATTGGCCAATGTTGTAAAAAGCGTATCGTAAGGCGTATCGGTCGGGCTTTAAGATACGCCGTATCGTAACGTATCGTAATGTATCGTAACCGTATCGTAAATTTTAAAAAATAATAATAATAAATCAGAAAAAATTTAAAAAAAATCGAAAATTTCATAAAAATATCAAAAAAAATTAAAAATAATAAATTCTTCATAGAAAACNAGAAATCAGCCCGTATCGTACGATACGGGCCGTATCGCCCCGTATCGTACGATACGGGGGGCCGTATCGTACGTATCGTACGATATAGGTACGATACACCCCCATTTGCGATACAGGGGGTGTATCGTATCGTAATCTTCAAACGATACGATACGTATCGTACGATACGGCCCCGTATCGTACGATACGTACAACACTGGTATTGGCATGTCTAATAGGTTGTCAACCTCTATCGTGTGGCTATTGCCTCAAAATAGCACATGTATTGTTAAAATAGTGAGATTGATTTCTACATGCCCCAAGAACCACCGTCCTGTTTGAATACTCATCTTCTCTTTGGTGGCAGCATAATCTTCCTTAGTTCTGTGGTATCAAATGCTTTATGGGTAGAATTGAGGCAAAAATTTCACTAGATCTTTTCTCTGCTCATGCTATCGTCTGTCATTGGTTACATGAATGCTTTTGGGAAAACAGGCACAAGAAATAGTAATAGAAAAACTAAACATGGATATTCTAACAGATTTAATTTTGAAAATTTGAGGTAGGGTTGCAGCGAGGACAGATTTGGTTTGAGGTTTTTTGTCATTTTCTATTGTATCAGATACATTTGTGACCCGACAAATGAAGTATTTAGCTGTCTTGGATATGGTCTTTTGCAGCGCTAAGACTAAGTAAGCTCCCAATGTCGAACATGAATACCTTAGATAATATGTTGCTTCTGTATTTCCTTCTTGCTATTCCTTTAACTTTCTCATGGTCTTTTTATGATAATGCAATCTGTTGTATGCCGTTCCAATTTGATATTGTGAACATATTTTGAATTCCAATTTGTTTGCTTACATTGCTATGGCACTTAAATACATGGCTTAATGTTGCCGCACATTAAATGTCTGACTATTGAATTGTCTAAACTCTCTTGCAGGAAGAGCCAATTTTTTTTCTGATTTTGACCTTTTTTTTGCCCTATATACATTAGCCGATTAGTAAGTGTTAGTATCTCCCTATAGGCAAGGGACATTATGACCTTTGAATAGATTCTGTAGGAAAATGAGAGTTAAATAAATGGACATCTTTTATTTGTATAAAAATGGCTAGTTAGTCTCAGGATGTTGTGTTTGTTGTTTTCAGGCGATTGGCCGAACACCACTTACAACCATTAGCCCAAAAAAGACATTGGAAGGAGCTTTTGCCGGCTTAGCTGGATGTGTAATGACTACAATCGTGTTGTCCAAGATCCTTCAATGGCCAGCCTCATTGATAAGGTACATTTCAGTCTCCCTGATTTGATTTGTCGTAGTAACTAGTTTTTTTGTGCATAATGCCACCTCTTTGATGGAAAGGTCACGTTAGAAGTCTTGTTTCAAAGTTAATTTTTGTGGATTTTATGGACAATTGGTGCTTTCATATTTCGATGGACAAAAAACTCTACCACGTATGAAATTTTTGCCTAATGCAAGAACTTTTATCTGGAATAGAACACACATGTGTGTCTCCATTTCAATGGTTCAACCTTATAGTATCGTCGTCTGTCATTATTGCGATGCCTATAGTGTGGTTTGCACCTCGATTCTCATATGCTGGAGAAGAAAACAAGGAAGACTATTATATATACAATGCAAAAGATCTCTCAAATTAAAAAAATGGAAATGGTATGTATCTTGATGTCAATTTTTTTTTAGTTTCAATATTTTATTTAGACATTTTTCAATGTTTTGTTTGTAAGAATTTAATAGTAATCCATGATTCCAAATTTCTCTCTCTCTCTCTATATATATATATATATCTTAATTCCCAAGTTTTCCCTGAGAAAAGCAAAATTGCCAGTTAATACTGAGGAAAGCCTCACCTATAGAAACCTTAGAACGATAGTTGCAACCATGGTTTATATTATATATGTTACACCAGTATGCATGTACTATGTGGATTTCTTAGTGTATATTAGCGCAGTGTAGATATAGTTTATGGGTTTTTTATCACATTCTGCTATGTTAAACACCTAATATCTCCTTTATTCTGTAAGCATTAGCTTTTGTGTCTAATTTCCTTCCATACTTTCATTTTTTTCCTTATTGTGTGATCCACATCAGTGCATTGGCTTATGGAGTTTTGAATTTCATGGGATCCCTCTTTGGGGACCTTGTTGAGTCAATGATCAAGCGTGATGCTGGTGTCAAAGACTCTGGCTCTCTCATTCCTGGACATGGTATGTCCCCCTTGCCACATGACCTTCATTACTTTTGGCAAATACTTGTGCAAATTCTACTACTGTTAGTTTATTTGTAGTGTTTAACATGTTCAAAACTTGATCAGTTGTATAAGGACATTAAGAAGTCAAAATGTTTCCCAGGCTTATGTTTATCATTGAAGTTCATATGAAGTTGAAAGATTGTGGTTCTCGTTTCATTGGTACCATCAATTATTTTGTGTTTATTTATTTATTGTCAATCTAATCCCACTCAAGTTAGATAAAGCAGCTTCACCTTAGGGCTTAGGACCATCCTGTAAAATATCTGGCTTTCTGGAGTTGACATTGAATAAGATTATAAGAGGGATGCTGACGGTATGAAATTTCAGATATGTTGTATGTCTTATTTCCAATTCAATCTATGAATATGTTTTGTTTCAGAAATTACTATTGCTTGTTTGTTGGTTATGAATCCTTACCATGCGTTGGATTGTTTCTCCATTTTTGCTTGCGTTTGAAAGAGGAATTTGGGAGTAAGGAGAAATGTTTTTTCTGTTTCCCACTTTTATGAATAGATGAAGTTTAAGCTTGCTATGTTTCACTCTGTTGTACTGATTTGCTGTGCCCATCTAACTTATCTTCTGGTTGAAAATAATTGAGTTTGGCCACGTGTCTGTTGTCAGGCTTTGTTTGTGAGTTCTTTATAAATTATCACTAGTAAAACTTAATCATTGCCTAAGTTGCCAAAATCCCGATTAGTTAGCTGACTGGTGGGTTGAGTCAGTTATTGAATGATCTGTGTTTAAGCTAGCAATCACTTGGTCAGTCTAGTCAATTAGTCAGACTAGTCATTGGACAACCAACTAATGTTCTGACTCATAAGTTAATTTATTTATATTGTCAATCAAATTTGACTGAGTCAAACCAATTAGTCCATGCTTGTCTTTTTAGTGTCTTGAACAACTTATGTCCAACTTTCAATATTTAACAACTTAGGTGTGTGTCCATGCACCCATCCATGTGCACATGTTAAAGAAACACCAATGAAGTGCTGGTGCACCTAAGTGTGTATATATGTATATAAATCATTTGTTACATAGTTATTTAACTGTTTAGTGACCTTATTTGTCTATATTTACATATAAACTCTTTTTATTAGAAATAGTTTATTTATGTGCACATTTAAAATGGTTAGTTTTGGCCTGGTTCGGCTGGCTGAACCTGATGTGTTCTGTTGAAAAAGCACCTGCACCAATGCCAGTGTTGCGACAGGGATGCAGCAGCCATTTAGAAGAGCACCCATGTGACATAGTTTGACAACATAAAATACAGAATGAATTTATGAGCAATATTCGATTTAATATTTTCTGTAATAAAAGTTCTTTAAAAAATTACATTTCTTTTAGCACGAGGACATTTACAATAATAAGTCTGTTATATGTGAAAGAGCACCTTTTCTGTTTCTTCGTGGTGTGTTTAAAAATTTCAGCATGAAAATAAATATGACAAGTTTCCTAGGTCTGATAGATTCCAGAAATGTCAGATTCCATCGGAGAGGAGAAAAAGGGTGGCTCATTTTCATATTTTCATGAAAATTAATCTGTTTAGGCAAGCTAATGGAAGAGAGGGTGGGGTGTGTGGAATGGGAAAGGTGTTGGGTTCCAAGGGGAAACAAATTCTGGACATGTACCATACATGTGTGTCTTGATTGGTACTAAATGAAGCATGAAGGGCTTTCCTTTGCAGTCCTACGTTCTAAGAAGAAAATGAAACTGTTAAACAAGCAGCAGGGTTGGGGAAAGAACATAGAGGGGTATTGGTTGGTCCTATCTCCTGTTCTGCTCGTATAGCATGCCGTGTGGTTTTAATAGATTTAAATGTGAGCATTTACCAAATACCATGCATAGATGGTAATGACATTCTCTATTGTAGTGCTCACGAAACATGCGTCCAACTATATTCTGAATTTACATGAGCTCGCCTTTTTATTTGTCATATATATACCTTAAATGTAGAATATAATTCCAATTTTATGGAATGTCTCGATATATCTTACTGGGGGATACATGTTGGTGATTTTGCAGGTGGCTTGCTCGACAGAGTGGATAGCTATATCTTCACTGGTGCACTCGCCTATTCCTTCGTCAGGATGGGCGTGCCGTTGTTCGGTCTTTAGAGTGCTTCTATGTATATGTTCACACAAATATGTTTCACGCGAAATGTACAAATATAGAAAGTCATTTCCCAGACCGTTGTTGTCTTTCAAGTTTATTAATTTCATTTATTTATATTTTTCTAATAGATCACATGAGAAAGAATTCCATAAAATTGAATTGTCAAATATGCATCCCTCCATGTAACAATCCCGATCAAGTCACCTATGCTTCACATTTTCATGTACGCAGTCACAAATTCTCTCAAACTTTACACCACTCTCCGCTTCAACTTTGTTGATGAAAGAACCAGACCTGAAAGGCTACGTCACAAAGATTATGGCATTTTATGGGTCAACTTGAAAGGTGACTATATGTTTTCTTGAGTCAGAGGGAGATCGGGAAAAATGGAAGGTCCTCGTCTATAGTTGGCCTGTGGATGAGTTTAAACTTCACTAATGCGGCTCCTCGAGGAGCTGAGTTCCATCATGCTTGCTTGAGCGATGGTGCGTTGGATTTAAAATGCATTCGCGCCTCGGAGTTTTACATTGTTGGGAAGACAACCACGAGTGCTGGTTAAACCACTAATTCTATTATGTTTCGTGAATCATGAATGTCTTTGCTGCTTGATCGTATCTTCTCTAGTCCTCTTTCCCATGAGTAGAACCGTCTTAGCATCTAATCACACTGGCTGGTTAGGATGGCCTAGAAATCGGCTTGAGGGTACAATATAAGATGATCTATTGAATTGAGCAGCTACCTTGATCTTCAGGTTTTGCTAAATCTGATTGAAATTTCCGTCACCGATCCTGTTAACCAGGTTCTTTCAGCACGTCTTTGCGCTGGGAGAGCCTTTTGTTACTGTGCTTCGTCTTTCTGTGCAGAATTTTTTTTTGGCAATATAATGGCTGTAGGCCTAAAATCAGTAGGTATGTTTTCTTGGAGTGCAGGTTAGACCTGTTCTGCCAGATTTTCCACCCAGGAGTAGTTCCTCTGCTACGTAGAAAGAGAGGCCATTAAGAACTTTAGAATCAAATCTTCAAGTTAGGCTGGAAGCTCTTGGAAATACTTTAAAAGTGCAATTATATGCGTCTTATCTTTCTCTTTATTCCAAGAACCTGAACATGTCGCATTCCACAAAACGGCTGCAAAGTGAAGATCGGTAAGGAGAATGGACAAAAGCTCATGGACATTGGTGTTAACGTCTTGTCCTCATGTCCATATACAACGCGCTGGCCCAAGCCTATATGTTAAATGAAGAACCCTGGTCGTTCCTAGATCGAGCTTATCAAAAGTTTTAGGACTGCCCACTTGATCCGGTGCAGTCCGTCCATAGGTGAGCATGGGCCAAGCCTACGCTCGTTAACATACTGACTTCCATAAAAGACTTGCCCCACGGGTTGTAGCCAGACTACTCGAAAAACTTGGTCAGGGGAAAATTAAGTGAAGTGGGTTCTGAAACTAGTTTGGTTAGCTGCATGGAGCCTACACTTTCTTGAATTAAAATTTGCAGCGGACTAACAACAGCTCAGATTTCCTTATCAGTGCGTTTCTAAGGTTCGAGTCTATCAAGTTGAAGGAGGTCAACAGTTTCAATAGTCGAAATGCAGCTTTGGTCTCTATGCCTTGCCAACTTAGAGCATTCTTTACTCTCTTCTTTGCCCTTACGCAGCCGCTACCAGACCATTGTCTGGCTGTTTTCTTAGTTGGTAGATCGATGATAAGGAAGCAGTCGTTTCTTCATTGAGTAATACTGTCAATCATCCATTATTTTCTGTTTGCTCATCACGACAAATAATAACTCTCTTATCGACGAAGACCAATTAAACCAGGTCTTCTGTGCAGGCGGGGATCTCGTCGAACGTTTGAGTTTCATGAGTCAAAATGGGTGTGCAGGAGAGCTTGGCAAGTTGCAGCTTTGGTTTCAAATTCAATCAAAGAGAGAGAGAGAGAGAGAGAGAGAGTCTCCTGAAAGGTTGGCAAGTTTCCAACTGCTTTATGCTATTCATGGCTTCGAAAGTATGCAATCATAAGGAGCTTTACAGGAAGGGCATCGAGCTTTTTTTGTCTTTTGTCTTCGTTAAGCTTCATGAGATATGGTACCCTAAGATTCGTGGGCAGCCATTACAATTTGAATTGCACCACCCACAAGACGAGCAATCGCTTTCTACATTGCAACCGCCTCTCTATCTCTCTCTCCCTCTTCCTGGCCAAGAATCGGACAAGCCACTAACTTGCTTTTCATGGTTGTAATATTCTTCACTTTTTCATCTATATACCGCAAAATCAATTCAAAGAGAACGCTGACATCATGGCTTTAAGGTCGTCATCGACAGCCACTTTTGAATAGATTTGTGGTCACTAGATCGGGTGACCTCTCTCCACGAAAAGCTTGAGACTTTCGCCTTTCTAGGGAGATGCTTTTTTCCCTTGCCTCTGTGAGCGTGGAAACAACGCGTTTGTTGCTTCTCACACATTATACTTCCAATAATGCTAGGGCCACCGTCATATCCCGACTGCCTAAAAGAGAAAAGTAGCCGGTAGACGGATTTCTCTCCCTCTGTGGGCGAGATATGGCTGACTGCTCCCACCTGAAAAGCTTGGTAGACCAAACTACCCATTAAAGTAGCAGAATAACATAGCGACAACCGAATGGAGTCTGCTTTCTGCTTTCTAAGGCTCTACAAACTGAACCAAGTCGATCAGATTTAAGCCCATGAGTTGAATGAGATCTGGAACTAAGGGTTCCCCATACCTTACTGATTCAGTTAGCTCAAGACCTATAATTTGGATGATATTTAGAGCTGGGTTTTCCTTTGTCATGAGATTAAAGCAATGGAGAGGGTAGCTCTACAACTTTTCATGTCGAAGAATTACATAAAGGCATGAAAAACCCAAGTCTGGTTATATGCAGCATACTGCACCTAGTGCCAGTTTGGTTAATGGTGAAAATACCCATTTTCTTATAAACTTACCAAAATGTTCCATCTGTTCTTACGGCCTATATGAGTTGTATGCGCCGTTCCCTGAAAAAACATGCATCCCTTGAGTTTGTTTCCCTATGTGATATGAGATCCGAGGGGATCTGAATCCTGGAAACTATTGTTTAAACAAACTTGGATCACCACAGTGACTGAAACGTCGATTTCATATCCATGTTTCCTCTACGAAGCCCGGATCATCACACCCTGCCCTTGTTTGATTCGCGGGACCTGCGGGTGGAAGAAGGGTCCAAAAAAAAGTATATCGTCCCTTGCGACTACTCCAACCTACGGGAGCTAGGAAAGTCCTAAACCTCGACTTATAGACTTGCAATCAATAGCGTAAAGTAGCTTGTATTGCTCCAATTATTTTATTGCCCACGCCATTGTGTTCTACGATTCCTTACCGGCCACAATGTAAAGAATGAGCGGAGCGAGAAAATTTATGTTGGGAGCGAATAGTATTTTCAAACTTCATATATATGCTGAACAATATTTTTTAAACTTTTTACAGGAACCAAATTAAAAAAAATTCAAAATATAACTATAACTTCTTCTTCCTCAAAATGTGAAGAGAGCCGCTATATACCCTGCCGGCTCCCCTTTCTTCTGCCAGTTTACAGAGACAGTGGATCCAGATTTTTCCCTTTTTATTTTTTTCTTTTCAAAAATTTTGAAGGGGGCCACAGACCAAAAGATTAATTCGATGCCAAAATGGCATCATTAAATAAAATTTCTGAAATTTTTTCTAAGGAACCCACTGTATTTTCAAAACCTTTATCAGGGCAAACTGAATTTGATTAAAAGTGAGGGGCTTGGCCCCCACCAGCCCCCCTTTGGCCCACCCTGAGATGCACAAAGCTACATGAAAGAGGGAAAAAAACCAATTAATGTTTGAATTGAGATATGTTTGTGCGGGCCAACAACTTAGAGTATACACTGACGTTGTTAGAGTTAATTGATCAATTTGATGAAAAGTTAAAGACGTGGTGAAAATAAATAAACATAAATGGATATATAGGAAAACTAAATCTTAATGTTTGAAAAAAGATAAAGGCGCAAGTCTGTACTTAATAAATTTTGAACAGTATTTATTTAAAGAAGATAGAGAGACTCGACTGGTCCTCTTCAAGTGTGGATTTTCCATTTCATGTACCATATATCACAAGGCGTATATATTCTCATTATTTGAATTGTATGATAAATCTGTCCCGAGACAGAAACAGCTTCTCTAGACACTTTCTTCAGTTGTCATTATTCTCTTTTACAGTTTTTTTTTTCCTTCTATCAAAAGGGAATCAAAGATCGCGTGGCAATGGGAACAATAACAAACTACTCATAAAACATTATATGTTTGAGTCAGATTCATGGAATACTGTGCTACTATTATAATTGTCAAATGAATCTGACTCAAACATATAATGTTTTATGGAGTTTATGCATGTTGTTGGTAAGACTAAACATCTTAGTTTAACCATGAATTTGCGCTCAACGTCTCTTATGTAAACTGGAATTTAATCAGCTCATATGAACTACCGTTGAATTTTAAGTGTTCAAGTGATCTCATCAACTTAAGAGTTCTACATTGTTTGGGACAAGATCTTTTGTTCTTCTTTTATCACAAAAAAAAAAAAAAAAAAAAAACATAAACATAAAACAGTATATCAAAATAAAATTGCCAAATTTGCGAGTTACTGCACAAAAGATTTGGAGGCCAATTGACACAACTTGTAACTTGCGTGCAGGGATCCACGGTAAAGAACCGCATATTTAATCCCGGAAAACGAGGCAAGGACCAATTCACGATACACACGGATTTTCTTGATTCCTACTCAGATCCGGATGTAGAATTAGTTTCCAAAGCAAAAAACATGAGTGGGAGTGTGGGACTCTAAATCAGAAAGAAAAATCTGGCTTTAGCGACAAATCTGTCCCAACAGGTTCAGAATGGATCAGAAATCTGAATCGACTGTCTGAGCAGATTTTGATGAGCCCAGAAATCTGAACCAAATCCAAATAAAATGGGGTAGCAGCGTCACATGTGCACAATAGGAGGAAGTAGTGCTAAAATTGCATTATTCAATTCAGAAGAGTTCTGTAAACTAAATCAAGCACCTCAGTTTGTAATAAATATGAGTCTTGTTTCCTTCATGAATGCATGTTGGTTTTACCTCATCTAGATAAACTGAATAGTTCAGCTCTTGTCATATCTAAGACATTAATTCGAATTATAAGATTGTTGATACTTCATCAACAGACCTTTGACTATATCCCGTCCGAGCTCGATCTCAAATCTTCATTTGATTGAAATTCATTGTCTGAAATAAACGGCATACTGTGGATCTCGAATCCTCCTTTTCACATAGCAATAAAATCTGATATTTGCTTATAAAGGTCTTATGTAAAAGAAATCTTATATCAATCTAAGATCCACGGAGATCTGAAATCTGCCTTAATGAAAGGCAACCAGCATCATACTGCTGATAGATCTGCCGTCATCCTTTGAGAGAAGGAAAGGGAAACTCAAGCGGGCGGGGGCACGACAAACACCATTATCCAAACATGACGTCAGAGTGACAAGTGAAGGAAAGCAGAGTCTCCATTCTTGAAGTGGTGGAGTCGATCTTTAACCATGGCAAATAAGAACAAGACCCCGAACTGGAGTAATTAATGAGCAGGGTGGGAGCCATGCGATTCTTGAAAGGATGTTGCGTCACGTCCAATTGCTTGCAGATCAAAGCAAAAGGAGAGAAGCAGAGACTCTGTCATCTGCCTTCCCTCATCTTTCCCACCTGTGAGAGAGAGAGAGGGAGCTGTAAAGCTCAGAAGTGCATTCTTTACCGTCCATCTGAGCAATCTAGTCCAGGTGGGACCGTCCATCCCTCTTTTCCATTGGCCCGTCGTTGTCCCCAAAAAGTTTTTTGCTCCACATCCACAGAAACTTGTTCAGATAAAAAGTGGAGAGACCTATTCCTGATTGTCATATTGTCGCTATGCCGTTAAGAGGAGAAGCTTCGCCGCTTCCCTTCTCCCGCTCTCTGTCTCTCTCGATCAAATGCACCAGCGTGGACAACAAAACAAGGACTCGAGGAAATTTCACATCAAATACAGATCTGTCGAGCGTAGCTTGGCGATGGGCGGGTTTAGCAGGTCCGGATTGGAAGCGGGGATTGAAAGGGCTAGGGATTGTCAGCTTTTCACACGAATTATTGGGTTGAGAAGCGTCACCCACACACAGTAGGAAACCACCCGGTTTTGAGGTAAAAGCAAAGTTTGTCGTGAGCCCAGAATTATATCATATCCAAACTAGACCTCAGTCAGAGACAAAAAAAAAATCAGATATCCCACTCATTTTTGTTCTTGCATATTTCTACCGGTTCTCCAAATCCCTACCCAAAAGCCATTCAGGTCAAGCAAATGCAGAGTTCGAGTTTCATATTCTCTCAAGGTCAGTTGTCGTAAATTTTAGCCATTAATGGCTTGATCCTCGGTAGAATCAGACTTAAACGCCAAATTACTTTACTCTCATGACACAGCTGATCGGGCAGAGAACACAAGATGAAACACGTCCCTTACCTTATCAATTCCTGTGAACGCTACTCTTATTTGTGACGTCTGAAAAAATAAAGAGAGATTTCTTTCATTCTCTCTCTCTCTCTCCCAACGGGTCTGAGTGGGCAGATTGGTCGCCCATGCTGGGAGAGGCCCAGTTTTCAGTTGTTGTGCCTGAGTTGGACATCTTTTAACCATCTAGCACTCACGAGGTAGGGGCAGATTGGAACCAGACACAAGGCTAAAGGGTGGGTGGAGATGAAACATCTAAAACAGAATTTCTGAACTGCAGCCACTGGTTAGTATCACTTCTACCGCTGTTTTGTGAACCGCAATCCATGAAGATGGAACCCGGCCATTCATAAAGCTGGCAACTGGTTTCACCTACAAAAATGAACAAAACTACCAAGGAAATTCAGTAGTCTCGAGGGAAACAAAGGCACAATCGAGCGACGATGAGAATAGAATTATGAATGGAATCTAGTTGAGTGGGAGAGCAATGCGAATTCTATCTCTATCGCCATGCAAATACGCAAGTCCAAATAGCAGATACGGGAAAGAATCGTTCAATTCTCATCCCTCCTGTCAACATCGGCTCTAATGCAGAGTCTTAGTCTAGCAACCGCAGTAAAACAAACGGTCTCTATTTGAGTAGCAAAACGTGCACAGTTGGCTAAAGTGCTCTTAACTGTATCCGAGTATGAAGTACATGAATCATGCATTCATCAACCAACAGAGCCTCAGCTTGTAAGCCAGAAACACCCAACAGAGAGAGGGGGAGAGAGAGAGAGAAGTTACCGGCATAAACGATGGTTAAAGAATTTTCTCATTGAACAACAGTAAATATCTTTCAAGAAAATTCAGATATCTGTAATTGAAAGCCAGTTTCGAGTTTAATGTCAAATAATAAAGAGAATGTTGATATGAAAGCAATTCAAGACTGATCACAACTTGGCCATTATATAATGGATTAGGACAGCCCTTCCCATCAATGTATTTTATTTTGATTCCAGTACCAAACCAAGAGAAGAAAGCAAAATAATTATAATAATAATAATAACGCCACCAGCAATATAAGAAATTCATTGTGAATTGGCTAGAGGCAAATTCATACATTTTTTAATGTTTTAGTCCAACTGCAACAAGGTAGCTAATTTTGCTGGACTGTCTTTGGAGAACAGGGTATATGAAACAAGGACCCAACAGTTATTGACACTAAAAAAACTTCATCTTCTTATACTCAGAGAAGAAAAGAAAGTACTCTATGCTGACACTGTCCTCACATACATTCTCTACCACTTCAGTTGGTATGAAACAGAGAAGAAAACAGCAGACAGGAGTAAAAAAGAAGGCACTCTTGTGATTTTGCACCTTTAACTGCATAGACTTCATTGAAACAAGAGGATCAGGCAAAAAACAAAGCACTTAACACCAATTTGGTTGCTAGAGTACTTATTTAACACTTGAGGATAAAGCACTAATCCTTCTGCAAACAAGTTAATTTAAGAACACGCAGAAATACACAACTATACGGTGAAGCCGAGAAGTCAGCTTTCAAAAATTCAACAATGGTACAAACTAAAAGAAAAATGCCAGCAAGCTGGCTCCTCGTAAACGATCATAGGTGGTTGAAACAGACTATTGCATCTTGTTAAACAGTCTACAGGTTCTGTCATCTTCAAAGAGATTTTGAAGCTTGACGGAAAGCATTGTCTACGAGCTTTTCCATAAATAAATGCATTTGCAAAAGGGTCAGACCACTAGAAAGCAGAGAAAACATATGAAAATAAATCCAGTGATATGGATAGGGATGGATAAGCTAAACTGCAAAATGATTTACAACCAAGAAAAATTTGCTAGACTAAGGTGCCGTTATTGAGGTTCTTGGAACAGCAAATATACTGACATAATCCTGTTATCATCATCCCAATTGCTAAAGTGGATCTGTGGAAAAAAAAAAAAATCTAACTGAGGGTTCGCAAGCAAATGAAAAGAACACTAGGACAATGCATATTCTGCAGATGCAAATCAATTTCCTAAGCAACCAATAGAAAAGACAGCGAACACACCAACCCACTAAGCAAGCACGATCACCCACATTTAATCAAAAGGTCTGTTCTCCACAAGAACACAAACGCAGAAAATCCAAGGCAGCTACTTACCCCATTAGCACAATCATATGCAGAAATTCGCTGAACTTTTGCCATTTATAAGTGTAAGAATAATTTACAGCAACAGTTTGATTATAACACTAGTTTGTCAGACGGGCAAACAGATGTTGGGCCCTCTCCATGTGTACAATCAACACCTACTAAAAGTTGTTGCTTGTAACATATACACTAGCGCCAGTGACTTCCCAAAGACGTTATATACGCACGACATAAACCCGTTAGCATATCCTCCTGGTTCATGACAAAAAGAAACAAAGAAAATATCTTCCAAGTTTCTCAGAGTGTGAAGCTGGAATCAAATAGTCAAAATGACATTGAGTATACTGCCAACGGAAAGTAAAAGAGGATAAAGTAGAAGGCTAAACCCCGAAGTGATGACAAAAACAGCAAGTTTTCGTACCTACTGTATCACTTATAACAAAAGGAATTCACAGCATATAAGTATGGTCTTACATGCTTGCCAAAGGTGCAGGCGTTAGCACCCCATCAGCACGTCCAAACTGAAGCAGTAGCGAGCTCCTGGCGCTGCCAAAGAAGAAGAAGTGAAGCTTGGTGCTTCTCGACGTGGAAACCCCGTAAATTGAGCCGCTTAATGAGGCATTCAGCCTGTATCTGTGTGTAGTTGCTAAGTGCCACAGGCGTGAAGCCAGCTGAAATGAACAGGTTCCTCCAAGGCGGGAACTTCTCCGCCGCATGATACCAGCTAGCCACGAGGCTCTCAATCTTTGGCTTAAGAAGCAGACCTTCGACCTTGCGGAGAGTATTCGGATTGACATTCATGGCATCGAGGGAGTCAAAAAGCAATGAGTAGAACTGCAAACCATGCAGGAAATGCTGCGAGAACGGGAGGTCTGTCCGATCACACGCATTGTCAGAGGAGACAACCAATTTTGGTGAAAGCTGCCTGACGAATTGGAGGAGTGAAGGTAGCGAGCTCGAAGAAAAGAATCGATGAGAGGAGACGGGGAGATTGACAACAAGAACCTGATTTGGACTGCGCAAATTGCAGACAGAAGGATCGAACGAATCGAGAATGACAGCGTTGAATTCAAAGGGTATATTAAGCAAGCGAGCAAAGTTCGAGAGGTTCTCTCTGGTAAGGGCGAGCTCGAGCTCATTATGTGAAGACGGTGAGATGAATGCAGTGATTTTAAGGGAGTGAGTACCATCAATTTTTGGCGCAATCTCCTGCATAAAAGAAGCCCAGTGCCCGCCGATCCCTATATCAAAATCGAGGATGTGAATCGCGCTAGGGCCGTTGAGGATCTCCAGCAGAGCCTGGTTGCACGTCAAGCTAGCGAATTGCACTAATGGGGAGATCTCACAGAAGGCCTTGTACGCACCTATCCTGAGAACGACGTCGGAGGGAGAAAAGACTGGAGGTGCAATGGCCGGATTGCCGCCCTGCACAGGAGGGGCACCATTCCGGGTGCCCAGGACGTGGAAGAGAGCCTCCTTGAAATAGAAAGCAGCCCTATGCAGGGGCTTCCCAACAGGTGAGGACAGGTGGTGATTGAGCCGCGCCAATATCGCCCTGGCGTGAACAGAATTTCCGGTTTCGGCGAGCTCGGCTGCCCGGTGGAGCTGATCCACAATGGCTAGCAGCGCTGCGTCGTCCGAGCCCGGACCATAAACAGAATCAGGCATCGATCTCGGCCTCTGCTGCTGATGCTGCTGCAGCAAAGACATAGGCTGCTGCTGCTGCTGCTTCAGTTTGTGTGGCCTCAGGAACAATTCCTGCCCAGAGTCGGAGAAGGGCACCTTGTTCGAATGAGGAATTTGCATCTCCTGCTTGACAAGGGGAGGGAAGGGCAAAGCCTGGCTAGGGGAAGGTGGCGCCCATTGCTGGTCAAGCCCCGCCGACTGGTGGCGTTTGGCTGGAGGAATGACCGGAACTTCCTGTAGATAGAACCCCAAATTTGACGCCGCCGAATTCATGAATGGGTGAATATGAGGTTTCTCCTCCAACAGAGGTGGCTCCGGCTGCTGCTGGCAGAAAAATCCCGATAGGTCGGCCAATGGGAGCGAAAGATTTGTCGACGGCGCGAACAGAGAGACATTACCAGCACCAACACTGGTGGCAGCACCTCCACCAGAGCAGGAACCGAATTTGGGAGCAGAGGAGAAACCACCAAGCAAGGAGTTCACAGGAAAAACCACTCCATTACAGGAGGGATCGATGAAGCTTGAACCAAAGCCGTAAGTGGCAGAGTCAACCGAGAACCCAGGCTCAACTGGACCATCAAACGAAACAGTACCACCACAACCGCCTCCTCCTCCTCCACAACTACCGCCGCCGACGCCATTAACTTGATTCGCGCTCCCACCACCTTGCGGGATCTTCAAGGGATCCTCCATCTCCCCCACCATCCACCTGAAGAGAGAGTTGTCCTGCGGCTCGGGCGCTCCCACAGTTTCAATCATCATATTATCCCATTCGTCCATAGCAACCCCACATTTTCCAGACCCCACGAGCTCAACAGGCCACTCGTCTTTGGTCGGCTCGCCGGCAACCGGCCATTTCTGCGGCTGATGGCCTGAGACAGCCGCCACGCCCCCAGCAGTATCGGTGGAGCTACCACCACCACCACCAAAGGAAGAAGACAGGGTGGACGTCGAGGTGGGGCTCGGACTCCTATGTGTGTCCAGCACAGAGGTGGGCTCGTTGTTTACCTTCTTCCACTTCCCTTCGCCAATCTCCGGCACCGGTACTGAAACGCCCTTCCCCCCAAAATTGAAGGGCATCCCCTTCATCGGGTCCCCAGAAAACCGAGTACCCACGATGAAGAAAGACCACCAGAAAATACAGAAAAATGACTTCTTTTTTTTTTTCACTTACCAAGATTGCTAAGGGAATAGTTTCAGAGTGCGCACCACCACTCTAAGCCAGTGAATGCATTTAGGGAGGTAGCGTTTCTCCTTCATATCAGAGAGAGAGAGAGAGTACGGAACACAGGTAGAACGAGAGACAGAGCGCGAGATTACAGGGAGTAAAGAGGAACCGCAGGGAGGCTGCGTGCTTTCAAAGAACTCGTTCTTTTCTCTCTTTTACAGACGGAACAGAAGGCGGTAAAATCAGACCCCTCCTCTCTCTCTCTCTCTCTCTTCCTATCCCTCTAGGCCCTCGGCCTTCACTCCTTTTCCTTCTCTACTGGGTTTCCGCCTTTTCTGCTCTCCTGTTATCTTCTCCCCCTTCTCCTCCTCCTCTCCTGCGTACACAGTACCCTCCCCTTCTGCTCCTCTGCCATGGATGCGTGCAACATAAAAAAGGTAACAAAGCGTCTCCCTTTCCCTCCTCTTTCTCTCTCCACAGCTCTCTCTCTCTCTCTCTCTCTCTCTCTCTCTCAATATATATATATATGTATTATATATATATAATTCTTCTCTTTCCTCTTCTCCCTCTCCCTTACCCCGTAATATATTTCCTCCATTTAAAAATAATATCAGATAAGCATTTATAGGTGTGCATCAGATCGGCTCTCTCTTTCTTTCTCTATAGCTGTGCGTCGATCTCTCTCTTCCTTCCTGCGAAGCATTTGTCTGTGTGCTGTCATTCTCACTGTTCTTTCTTTCACTTAGGACCCAGAACCCGCGGTACACTTAAAATATACCGCTGGTAAAAACCGTGCCCGGGTTCCCCAACTTGCCCTCTCTCGAGTACCATGAAATTGTATTGAAAAGCGTTAAGCGATGCCGGACTTGTTTTCTTATAGATTTGTTGGTGGTGAAGTTTCTGGCGCAAGAAATAAAGAAATTTGTCACAAGCTTCATCTTAAACACTACTCTATGGTTGCATTCAATATGATTTACTTGTCAAGAATGTGACTTGTAGTTGAATCCTGATGCAGAAATAAAAATCAATAAAGCAGAATATGTTTTCTGACAAACCAATAATAAATAGATAATTTGACTTAAATATCAATTTATTTGAGCTTCTTTAGAACCTTTTATTTCATTAAATAGACGAAGACGATCTTAACGAATGATGAAGGCTCCGCACTGAATGATCTTGTGATCTCAAGTCAAGTCTCCTAGAGCTAGAGAGGGGCAATTTTGTCATGTGGCTTTTCTTGCTTCTCGGTTCTCGCCCTCCACATGCTTTAACAACTTTTGGCCATGGTTTTGGACACCGTGGCATGGGATATTAGTGTTACCTGCGGTGCTATTGTTGTTATATTTTATGAATATATGGCTTCTTTTTTAACAGTGTACGGCTATCTGGGAAAGGACCTATTTTTCTACCGCGCAGTAAAAAAAAAAAATTTTGCCGCTTTGCAACCATCAACGGCTTCAGAGTTCAGACCTCTGGAGAAAAACCAGGAAATTGTATTTATCTATTTCTGTCTCCACAATTTCAATCGAGGATAATTTCAGAGTGAAAAGACCTTTTGCGGCCGAACGAGAGTTAAAATGACGCGGTTGTCCTCCCGTAGTCTTCGGGTCAGGATCGGGGTCAAGATCAACCTTGGCACCGACCAAGGTTGGCTCGGGCTGGTCTGGAACAGGGTCTGGTCTAATAAGAAAGAACGCGACTTCTAATTATAGAGGCGAATGCCACATGAAAAAAAATAAAATAAAATTGAAAAATTTTCTAGTACTTGAATAAATATAGGGATCAGAATTCCAACCTTCCAGCAAAGTTTTTAAATCAATTTTAAAGATGTGCATTGCTTTGTTGTATTTGTAGATAAGAGTCAGTGACTAACTTGTGTAAATTTGGTTTCTTGTGCATTTAGCATCCTTTTATTTCTTTCTACTCTTATGTTTTATTTGTTTTGCTATGGACATGCCATAAATTTAAGACCAAACCACCTTTCATCCAACTTTAAATTGTAATTTTTAACATATAGTATGCATTTTAAATACATGCCATACGCACACCTTTTTTTATAGTCTCGGATTTTAAATCTAAAGCTATTAAATAAAGAGTTGTGTTAGTGTATGACTTATGCTTAATACACATATAAGTATTCATATACAACACAGAGAAATAATGGCCATAAAAAATCAAACTAGCTTTGAAGAGGGCACAATATAATTGGTTGGAGTGTGATGAAAGTACTTGTATTCCTCTAAACTGCAAACAGTTTATGCACAACATTCTATTTAATAAATGTATTAACTTTTCATGCCTCACCACGTATATATCAAAATCACATCCTATCACCGGGCCTCCAGTCCAGCTTATTTATACGTACATTTTTGCTTCTTAATTTTTCATGCAAAGAACTCATCTTGCTTAATCCCTTCCAATTAATAACATTAATTTAGCCGATGACAAGAGTCCCTTAGTATTCCTTTGGAGTGAATTTTCTTGTTAGGGTGAGTGATTCATTTCACCGCCATAAGAGAGGCCACTGGCCCTCCATCGTCACCCTCCCCCCTAGGTTTCGAGCTTGCTTCGGGCCCTTTGACGGGCCAGAAACTGAAGCGCGTTTGGAGCGGGCAGGTGATGCTCAAGACACTTGACCCAAGGTCTTAGCGGACAGAGCATTTCTCCCGCGCCAGTGCGCTACAACCCCTTGGGGTCCTTAATACCCCTCTATAAAACATGTTCACAATACAAACCCGCTCGAGGTAGACTTGACCATTGAATTTACTCTCAAAATAAAACAAAAAACATGTCCCATGCAACGAATTCCTAAAATTCACATCTATTTTACACTAGCTTTTAATCTTAGCGTCATCAAGCCGCTTATTAATGGTTTTTTGAAACTCTTGATCTATAAAATACTAAATTATCATGAGGCCATCTCTTTCTCTTTAAAAAAGAAAGCCAACTCCCATGGTTAATGTGAAGGTGAATTCTACAAAATAGTACGTGGGGATCTTTTATATACATATATATATATATAGAGAGAGAGAGAGAGAGAGAGTTCAAATGTAGTTTCATTATGTGGAATTGAGAAAGCATTCATTGTAAGCTATACACTCGTGATCGTACCACCTAAGCTATGCTGGGGAATGATGGCCCTACGGATCCGAAACAGGGCCTGCCGGACGGTCAGATCGCAGCCGTTGATTTTTAAACGATGCTTAGAGATCGGGTTACCCAGACTTAAATAACACACATATATATATATATTATACATGAATGTACATGTATTATCGTGATGCATAGAAAACCGCAACATTATAAAACCGAGAAAAGACGTGAAAAGACCCCTCTTGTGATCTGAGTGAATTGAATAACGTAGGCAGGCAGCGGGATTTTTTCATTTCTAAATTTAATTTATAGGCATAGAACGTATTAAACAACAATTAAAACCTTCCGTGGCACGAACTCCGCGGCTCGCTTTTCTTCTTTATGATTTCCGGGTTCGGTTCTGCTCCGTTTGCCTGCCTAGCGGATTAGAGATGACCAACCATTTGATCATCGGCACCAACTTCAGCCATTAAAAATGAAGGTTCATTAAATTCGTTTTGTGTCACGCATACCAGTGAAGAACATGATAAAAACTAAACTTTTAATGCGCGACATTTAGAAACTGACATAATAAGAAGAGATGGCATATTAATGCCAAACTTAGGGTTAGGCACCACCCACTTCGGTTTAAATTAAGAAGTATACATGTCGAAGCTTTTCCAACTCTACCATTTTATTGGTAAAAAAGCAAACTTAATGAAATATATATATGTATATATATAAGTCAAGAAGGAATTGTTTAGGGGAAACATGAGTTGGGGTTTGTCAGAATGAGAGATTAATTTATACCAAACCCCATGTGACGACTAACGAACGCCCACATCTATCTCATATGTGGAAAGCGACCCGAACTCAAAGGCTTGTTGTACTTTCTGCCGTTTTTTTTAAATGGAAGTTTATTCAGGGGACAGCTATGGACCTCGTCCTCCAAAGTTTTATTTGGATTATAATTGGTCCAAGGCGACCCACTTGGGGAGGGTTAGGTTAGTGGTTCGCAAATTTCGTTAATTGGCTAAGTCCACGTTTTGTGTTCGGTGTAGATCTGGTAATTATACGAACCAGAAATGTGTTTGTGTTTCACCATTTTCAGCTGTTCAAAGGCTGAAAAGAGCGTGGAATGTGGTCAAATATTCGTGATCACAAGCTTAGAAATGAGTTTCATTTAAGGGTGGAGCCCCAATTTTTTCATAAGGGAACAAAAATTATAGTTTCAACAGAAGCCAAAATATTATTTTCAAATTTTTTATATTGAATAAATGAATTTTTTCAAAATTTATATATAAATTAAAAAAAAAATTGAGGGGGGCGAGAGCCCCTGACGGCCCCTCTTAGCTCCGCCTCTGGTTCCGGCAAATCGAAACGATCATGCTAAAACCAAGTCATTAGCTTAAGTGTTCGGTTTTTTTTTTTTTTATTTGGTTGATGTCAAGCTAATACTGTTTAATTGGAATATTATTGGGAGACTTTCAACTCATATCTGGAGACAGGGAAATCTGAAATTGATGCGTGAGACTATTAATGCCGAGATTTTTTGTCTAACCAGAGGCACTGTTGGGGAAAGAACAGACGGAGACTGCCTGGTAGAATGATCATAATCAAACCCAGTCATCATCTTAAGTGCGTAATTGAGTTCTTTTGCTTTCTTCGGTTGATGCTAATTCAGTAATACTATATGTCCGGGGATCTGGAGGCCTGAATTTGATGTCTGAGACTATCAATATCGAGATTTTCTGTCTAACCAGAGACAATAACGTGGGGGAAAGGACACCCAGTGACCGCATGGTAGAATGAAGGATTCTACTCATGTTCGTCAAGGGACATAGGGATGTCAATGAATTGGATTCGGATCTGATATTTCATGAAATTTCATCAAATCAGGCATATACAAAAAATTATCCAATCCAAATAAGGATTAGATTTGGGTTTGAGAGATCAAATTTGATCCGAATCAAATTTGGATTTCGTTTCACAAAGTACCATAGACATCGGATATGATCATCTTGAATATAACATGCATTTGCGGTTGCGGCTTTGACAATTTGATTCAGATGTCGTCTGACTGTTCTTCATTCGAAGTTGAATCACAATTCAAACCTAAATCTGCAACTTCCCATTCATCAGATCTGATAGAGTGAAAACCTAACCGGATCCAATGCTTTGACACCCATTAAAGATCTACCCACGTAAATATTTGTAAATATATTCAGATTGTCGAGAAGTGCGTTATATATATATATATATATATATATATGATAAAGTTCTCCTACTGCTTCATCTCAAAGGCATAGGATGCATAGTCTACAACTAAATTCCTTCATCTTGAAGGCTTGGGGATGAGGTTTAACTTGAACTATCACATTTGGATCAGAAATTTAGATCTTAAGCAATTTTGAAGATAGTGAAAGAGCTAATGTTATACAAGCCGCGCCAAGTTGCATGAACTTGGTTCATTCTCATGTGAGCATATTGGCTGACCGGGCGACGACTGGGTCCAGTCATCTTGGACCCAGTAGGCTAGGTTTGACTGCGCCTACTTGAGGATGAAGTTTACTAGGCCCATCGGTCGTGTCATACATGAATCTACTTATAAGTTTGAGGGCAATCCCATATAAAATTTTGCAGTAGCCCTACGTGAGATTTGGCAGCGCAAGAAGATCAAATCAAAACCCTAAGAGTAGACATCTTGACCTTTACGTTGATATGAACAACAATTTTTTTTTGTATTTTTTGAATTTCACTATTCTTTTTGCTTGTACTGCATGGCATAGCCATTTAAATAAGGATTGAATATTTTAGCTGCACATAGCGGACGTGTTCAAAGAACAACTATGTTCCTGTTCTAAGAAACTTTGTGTGATTATATTCAGTGTTTGGTTGGTGGATCTATAAAAAAAAACAACTATGAATATTACTTGTGTTTTCTGAAAGGGAAAAGATAGTGTTCTTGATCGTCAGTTTTAATGGAGTGGAGGAGCTACGACACCTAGGCCGGCCACTCCTACTTCCATTTTCATTGGCATTTATGGCAGAGACAGATCTACCTTCTGCCATCCGAGAAGACCATAAGATTTTATTGCAGCTTCCAAGGACTCGATTTCTCCAACCCATTTACTAAGTGGAGAAAAAAAAAAAAAACAATGGATTTTGGGTTATATTGGGCATCCTTTTTAACGATATATGTATATAAATAAATAAATAAATATTATATATATATATATATATATATATATATATATATATATATATATATATATATATATATATATATATATATATATATATGATTTTTGTTTTTGAAAGGTTGGACATCAGGGGATTGCTAATGAAAACCGTCGGATTTTTTTTATCGGATGGCCCTGACCTGTCCATCAGAAACAGGGGAAACATTTAGAGCATAGCAACGGAAAACATGTGTTATTAAAAAAATATGTTTAAAACGTTAAAAACTGGTCAGCCAAATAAAACGTGAAAACCCACTTTAAAAAGACAAATGTCAAGAAAAAACGTGTTTTATTTTCATTTTTCCACTTTTTGCAGTTTTTTCACCGTTTTTTTTTTGTTTTTTCATGTGTGTTTGCAATTTTTGCTGCTACATTTTTCTTTTCACATTTTCTGCATTTTATTTTTAAGATTTTGGCTTCCTTCTTTTTTTTCACCGAAAGATTAACTGTTTTAAAATTTCCAGAATTTTTCACTTTTTTTCTGTAAAAAACAACTTTGCTGTATTACACTTATACAAAACTTCAACGTTAAAACCTGGAAAATGGTATTTGTGGTTCTGATCTATAAAGCAAAAGGGGAGGCATCTGGCAGACAAGGATTTGATTTAGGGGGGCTTCTGATTCACCGGACTCGTAAGAAATACTTAATTTCTAGAGGGTTTCTAGACGAAGCGGCAGAGAGAATGGATCTTAATTGGGACCCGCGTTGTCTCTGCATGATTGTAGACATGGAAAAGGATGTTTGATCATGGGGTGTCCCGTGACCACTGTTCGCTCTGTCTACTTCTCTCCCTGATCCGATCGATCAATGGCTAATTCATGAGTGAGGATAGAAAAGAACGGTCTCAGGCAGACAGTTCCCCACTTGAGAGAAGCCAGCGGGTCCTCTTCCGGACAGCTAAACGAATCGGCGATTGGTGGTGGTGGAAAGAAAGGGGCGACCGCCATTAAGAGACTACAGACGGATCATTATCATGGCTTCTCAGAAGTCGGCATCAATCGCAGTCTTCTCAAGAGAAGAAAGGGCGACCCTTGCATTATTTTCATGTAAGCAACGACTAGTCGACTACTGTTTAGGTTGAAAAAACTATCCTGAAGTTCTGCCCAAGTCTTAATGAAAAGATGTAAGTGAAAAGAAGCAAACAGTGAGATGATATCTCTTCACTGGGCGCGCGTGGCTTAGGCTTTTTGATGGAAAGATTGATGACTCTTGCTTGCAATGGAAAGAAATCACAATCTGTCTTATTTAACGCTCTCTCAATTCATAAATTCTGCTTTACGTTGAAAGAATGCATCACCAGTTTCAACACTATTTTCAACTACACAGATGATGAGATGGTGATAACGATGATGGTTGGTGGTGATGTATGCTTGCTTCTGTCTCCATGTGCAGATCATATATATATATATATATATATATGTGTGCAGGATTTTTGCCTGTGTTGTGCATCAGAAATCACGTCTGTTAGGCCTAGCTGATCAGACTAGAATGTGAGAGATAGAGACAAAATAAGGGGACGGCTATAGGGATGAGGATGAGAAAAGGTCGCTGCAATGATAACTTTTAAAGGGAGAGACTGAAGATTGGATTCTTTACTTGTGAATCATGAGGGAGATGACTTAGCTTTCCCATGATGGACTGTGCATGGGAAAGTTGAGATTGAAAAGCAATGGGACGCAGAGATTACCTCCACGTTAATTCCAGAAGGCAGTGGAGTGGTGTTTGAATCATCTAGAAGAGACATTATGTCGACTGTGAACTTTATTCTCGAGCTTCGTGCTCTTTCAGGAAAGAGAGCTTTTCAAATTATGGTGTTCCCACTGCAGTTATCTACAGAGGTAAAAAAACTAGTTTTGTTTATCATCGTCTTGTCTGACCAGATACTTTCGAAAAGGTAAAAAGTATGGAAAGATGATCAACAACCTCCAACATGGTTTGAAATATATTGTAAATGCCATGATGTAACAGGTCAGACTCTACCTAACTCTACTTTCAAATGAGAGAGAGAGAGAGAGATTTTGTCATTCTCTTAAGTTGGATGAAGGGGGTAACTCGCCTTCTTAGGGAATGTTCGATGATGGTGATGTTCCATCTCTTAACTACGTATACTTTAGATTTATTTTCTCATGCAGTTAATAAGTCAAATTCCCAACCTCGTTTTCCATCTCCATTAAGCGTGGTAGTTCCTTACTAAATTAAACTAGATGCTTCTATGATGACAGAAAAGCTTAAGCCCAATAATAGGCTTCTCTTCGTCTCCATTAATTCAGTTTCACCTTGTCAGAAAAGTAAGTAAACTCCCCTTTTCTTCTATACCATCATTATTGAGTGGGTGCAGCCCATGAATTAAGAGTTTAAGACTCACAGCTCGAAGAAAACTCCCACACAGGAGCAACTTGGAATAGTATAAGCATTTGTTCTTGGGCCGGCTAGTGTGGACAATAGCCGTGGAAACCCCAGTTTGAAGATATCAAGCTTCACCCTTTAACTTAATTTGAAAAGGGAGTTGCATCATGAAAACGAAAAGTTACAGACTTTATTTCGGTGCTCTTAACAGAGTACATCCAGAGCATGAAACTCTTGACATTGTTTTCTTTTTGAAGGTTTCAGTTTCGACTCACCTAGCCAGATGCACATAAGAAGCTTAGTTTTGTAGCCAATCTGACGTTGGAAATGCCTATGCCACAGACTGACCATGAACAAGAGGTGCCACCTTGAGCTACAGATTTGTTTTGGTTTCCATGGTGTAAAAGATATCAAGTTATACTCTCCCCCTTGTACTTCCCATTCGATTATCTTCTCTCCTGTTTCAATATTTTCTAGTTCAAAGGGTCAGGTACTTAATTTCATTATCAAACTCTCACGAACCACCAATCTAAAAGCCTTTAATCTGACTGACTGAATATATATATATATATATATATATATATATATATATATATATATATATATATATATATATATATATATATATATATATATATATATAGTCCTTTTTAGCCAGATGGATTGATTGCTACGCAAGTGACTATCCGTAGGCGAGAGTGCACCTTGGCACATGGTGCGGTCAGCTAGCTAGCCCTCTCAGTATAGAGCCCTAGGGATCAAACTGAGACCTTCAAGTTGGACAGTGGACCCATTCTCAGCTACGACTAAGATATAGCATTTAGGGTCCCCTTGGAACAAGTGGAACTCCCACTCCTTTTATACGGTGCATAGTGGTGGATTCGTGCCATATTGAGCCCTACGCACATGGCATCAGTGACGCTTCGTTCAAAAGGGCCTACTCAACAGTGGAGTTTAAACGTCTGTGAGGGTTTGCTTGTAGTTGGAGGCCTTTTCCCTCCTCTTTGGCTTGTTTTTCTCCCACTTTTCATGGCTGAAACAAGGTGACCGCCTTCATAAGCAAATATGGCATAATTCAACAGAAGAATTGGACGATCCTTAGCGTGAAGATGCATGATTACATTTTCTTTTGCTTTCGCGTGTTTTTACTTGTAAGTTTGGTCTCATGTGTATGTGAAAGATTAAGCATATGGACAATTTTTTTTAATTCCTTGGGTTAGGTTTAAGGTCTGGCTTTTCAGGATGAAGAAACGCTACTTTTACTGTGATAATGTTGATCGAGTAAAATCTTAACGATAATGATTTATGTGCTGAGAAGTTTCTGTTGGCACCTGCTAAATCGGCAGCAGAGATGGCTAGAATAAAGAAAATCACTATGTTTTTTAGTTTATGAATTTGTTGAACTGTAAGCCAAGATGCCCTAATTGGTTAGCAATTCAGATCTAGATGAAGATTGGGGAAGTTCTCCTACTAAAGATAAAGGCAAGGATCATGTTGCGCGCAGATTAGTATTGGTAAAACGAAATGAACTCATGAAAATAGGAAGGATAAAATATATTGTTCATTTATGGGAAGGTTGATATTAATATTGATGTTATGATCAGAGAATGTAACTGCTGAATCCATGCACGGCAGTGTAAGGGAGATATCCTGAAGCAGAAACCCCTTCTCCCTTCTTCTTGGCCTTGGTTCCAAAACTGTTTCGAAATTTGGGTGAACTTATGGTTGTTGTCTTTAACTTGAGAGCAATGCATACCACCATTTGCAACCAATTAGAGTAGCACCCATGAATAAATTGAATTAATGGTTCAATTTTCACTAGCCCGACCAGCTATTTTATGCCACTCGGGCACCAACAATAAAAGCCTCATCAATAGAACCTCTTATCTAATTGAAAGTCAGACATTGAGAGATTGTGAGAGTATTCATCTCCAGATCTTTTGGAGTTCAGTTTTTTCTTCATAATACAGAGTCATTTCGATTTAAGCCCGATTCTATCTAGTTTATATTTAATTGAAACAAATACTCTCCTCTGCAGAGAGAGAGAGTGTCATGACCCAATTTTTTGACACCATTTCTTTTATATATAAATAATAGTGGAAGTAACATTGAGTCATGACCAAAACTTAAACAAATCAAACCTTTATTGGTTTTAATACCAAGAACATTTGGATCCAAACAACTAAGATAACCACAAAGTTCAAAACCGACGCAGTGTCCAGATTGCTAATGCCCGTCCATCACAAAGACCAAGGTCACCACTCTATGAGCCATAATTTATCTCCATAGGTAGTTCTTGATAGATTATGGCTCATGGAGTGACGACCTCAGTCTTTGTGGTTATTTTAGTTGTTTGAGTTCAAATCTATCTAGTTTATATTTAATTGGAACAAATACTCTCCTATGAAGAGAGAGAGAGTGTGTGTGTGTTCAAGACTAAAGGTAAATTACTGTCATCTTGTTTTGGCTGGTCAAACAAACTAACACCGATCCCTTCTTGTTTGATAAATTAACTGACGGTACTCGCATGAATTGATTATGTTTTACAGAGGAAGATGATTGATCTAACTAAAACGGCTAGCTAGATGGGTAAATTTTTATAAACAAATCAATAAATCAATGTTTCTGATTCAAGTACTACATCCCATGCAATGGACCTAGTGGAAAAGATTTATGATGAAGTCACATTTTTTTCCCGAAGACATAGGGTTTTCTGTATCTGAAAACTGTGAGTGCATGTAGTTTTCAATTTTTTTCTAGAGGTCAAATTAAAATTTTTGAAAATGTCATCTAATAAACGTTTTTTTTTAACTTATTTCAGGGGGGAATAGCAGCGGCCAGCTCACTTTGGCTCCCTGCTCCTGGATACCAATCATATTCTACATATAATATTTTGGTTGGATCATGCAGGGGAACTTTGGTGGGTGTTAAAATGACCAAAATACCCTTAATCTGGAAAATTAAAACAGCAGTCTTATAAAAAAAAGGGATCAAGACGCAAAATGACCTTTTAGCCAATTGATTTTTCAGTACTAAGGGAGGGGAAAGTAACCCCAAACAGCCATTACTTACCTGCATTGTGTCGATAAAATGGAAATGTATATCAAAATTTGGGGACAAGAAGTCCCCTAGATACAAAAATTGGGGACAAGAAGTCCCCTAGTTACTTTCCCCAGTTGTGAGTGAAGCTGGTTATGAACGCCGTGTAGGTGCACGAAATTTCCATTCTAAACGACTAGCTTTCTTCTTCAATTGCATTGATCTTGCGAGAGTGTTGATCAGTTCGATTCATCCAACTTCAACTCTTCCACTAAAGAAACCGACTTCGAGTCAAAAAAATTAAGCTTCACCTCTTTAATGAGTCTAGACAATCAAGCCAGTCGAGCTTAGCTTGTAGAACAAATTCGTTTAAAACATATACAGAGAATTCTTCAGAATGGAGCTCGAATCAGGCAAGCTTGGATCATGTAAGACCAATACAGTGTATACGAAGACCGTCTTCCCAGTTGAGTCCAAGTTTTGAGTTTTTATGAGCCAGGTTGCATACTTGTGCCCGTGCAAGTTTAAGATTAGAGTCGAGCTTGAGCTGGCCCAACTCTGCTAGTGAATGCTTCTACAAAACAGTTAATGATGGCCCAATCTTATGCTTGGTGACTTCTTAATTTCTGAATTTTTGAGATCATCACCATGACTTACCGGTTTAAGCATGATTATTCCTTGCTTGATGCTGCACTCTATGTTCGAACTTATGTGTAATTATTCGAACTAATCATACCAACACTAATGCACCGGAACTCTAGGGTTCAAACTTTTCAATTGAGGCCCAAGCTTTGTGCCGACCTTGGAAAGAGGGTCTCACGTCACTGAATTTCCTCAAATGATCATTTTTTTTTCTTTTCCTTCAAACAGTACACCCTAATGAAGCTTAAATCCTCAGAAATAATGTCATTCCTTTTCTACAAGTTGAAGACTTAATCAATCATGCTGCCAATCATGTTGCTAAGATTAAACGAATTAACATCATGGCTCCTAGATAAAGTCCGCATCCGAGAATTCAGAAGTGTGAGGATTCATGCCCTAATTATTAATGGATGGTGGGATTTCACTATCCTGTCTTTTTTTTTTTATTATTATTTCTTTCTCTTTCAATCTCTTGATTTCAATCTCTCTCAGAAACTGCAGCCTGACAGCAGACACGAGGCTCGATTCTGGCCGCCTGACCACGTTGCATTGGGATGTAAACAATCGGCTTATAGATATGATCCAATGAAGTAAACAACTCAAAACTGCTCCAAATCCATACATATGCATGCCTACCACATATGGTACCTTTGATATTTCTACTAGAAAATAAGCATTTGAGCAGGATATAGATGGTGGCAAATGCGTCTATTGATCCGGGATATATACTTGTGCTCGCTAAGAGTCAATTCTGGCAATTATGTAATGTACATATTAAAATTTTCATTTATAAAATTCGTTGCTTTCCATTCCGGCTTTTCTCATTCTTATCACTTAAACGTAATACTTTTCAAGACGTGTTGGCTAAGGACCACCCAGTCCTCTCTCTCTCTCTCTCTCTTTCTCTCTCTCTCTCTCTCTGTCTGAGTCAAGATTATTAAGAAAAGAGTTTTACCTCTCTATTATGGACAAATTTCATATTCACATTTGACAAATTAATCTGACTTTGCAAATCTATTATCTCCTTAATGATGACAAATCACTCATTTGTTTATATACAACAACTTGAAGAAACTCAATTTCAACGAAAAAGATGACTTTGGCTTTATGCACTGAATAATTTGCTTCTGTGTCCACCTTTAGTTAAATTTCAGTCTCTGCCAGCCACTTCATTCGCTTCTCCTTTCCAGCCTAAGCAATGACGGATTTTCTGGATCTTTTTCATTAACTCTCCCTTCTGAAAGGTCCCTGTAATTGTAGCTTGGGCCACTGTGGAAATTTAATGCATGATGAGACAGGCAATTTATTGTCAGATCAGCGTCTTGATTATTCGTAAGAGCTAACAACTGAAGTTGGAGGATCGAAGGCAAAACCATGGGGAGTAAGATTACAATAACTGTGACGCTTTGATCGAGGGATCCTTGCCATGGTCACCACTACCTGCAGAACACATTATAAATTTATAATCGACTATGGAGAGAAGCAACTTTTTTTCGTTTGCAGTCTTCAATTATGTGCCTTTTGGATTCATGCATGGCAGCACCATTATTGAATTTGCGTGGCGTTCCATGAAGTTTCTTTTCTGAGGGCCGTTCACGCACTGCTAGCTTCTACATTAATGTTGGATACGGATCAGGTTCACTATTGGCAAGTAAACTCTGTCTCTGCAATTCATGGTCAAGTCTGCGTTCGTGTCTATGCACAAAGATGGTGAAGATAGACCATAAGAAGCTGAAGCTGCAAGCAGCTACATCGAACTCTCTCTATCACACTCTCTCTCTCGCTCTCCTAGACATCTCTGTAGGTTGCCTTTGATTGTTTAATTTTTTTAATCAATTAGAACAATTCCCACTAGCTTTCCTGCAAAGAAGAATCTCTCCTGTTAAGGAATATTGGACCTAAAAGGAATATGGTACCTACACACGTTCTTGTCTTCAATTAAACATGCAGAGTGCAACGAATTCTGAGCAAGATATAAAGAGAAAAACTAAGTTTACAACTTCCAAATATCCCATAAATTAACAAGCTTGAAGCTCAAAACATTACACTGTATCGTCGGATAACAATCTTCAGATTGAATCAACCGGACTCCCGGCTCTGAACTTATGGAACAACCAAATTGAATTCACCATAAAAAAGAAAAAAAGAAAACATAAGATAGCCAGACAGAAACGAACAGTTTGTTGGTACAGAGTTCATGGAAGCACTTTATTGGAACCACACCAAAGAGCACCAACCACTTGAAGAATCAAACAACAGGTCCAGAACCACGCGGCCTAGCTAATCAAGATGGTAAGAATCAGGAAGAAACCGAGCAGTACTGGACGCTTAAAGGCACTTGTATCCGGCGGGGATGGAGCAGCCGCAGGTGTTGGCGAGCAAGGAGAGCTTGACATCAAGGTCAACCTTGATGCCCAGGATGTCAGCCTTGACGACGGTGCAGAGGCAGGCGGCGGCCTCGAGGTCGACCAAGCCCTTGACGAGAGGGCAGCAGCTAGAGCCACTCGGCGGGTGGCCGATGACCAGGTTGAGCAGGCCGTGGAGCAGGTCTACGCAGACGCCGAGCTTCAAGGCGTCGACCGGGCAATGTGGGTAGGCTGGGTAGTGCACAGGCGGCTTGTAGACGGGGGGCTTGTAGACAGGGGGCTTGTAGACGGGGGGTTGTTCGCAGGAAGGGTAGCAGGCGGCGGCGCACTGGATCAGCACCATTGCCACCAAAAGGGAAGGGAAGACCTTGGATGCCATCTCTGTATTTCTGTGTGGGTGGGAGGTCACAGAGAGATCAGGGTGGGAGATCTTTCTGGATTGCTCCTTGTGGTGGTGAGTTCGAAGGGAATGGTGGGTAGGGGTTTATATAGTGGTGGAGAGAGCCTGGCGAGGAGAGAGGAAGCGTGGCCACGTGAGAAGGGGTGGCAATGCCGTAGCTGGCATGCAGCCCTTGCGGGAAGGTAACAGGCAACAGCCATTAGCTTTGGACCTTTGTCCAGTTGCCATATTACAGTGCATGGACGGCAACAAGGTGGCGGATAGAGATGTTGCAGTATCAAGATAGTATTTTTTTTCCTTCCACTTGCTCTCTCTCTCTCTCTCTCTTTCTCTCTCATATAATACAGTGATCGTGAAGGTTTTCGTTGCAATTTTTTTAATTCAATGGAAGATCGATCCCAACGACCATTCTGATCTTGGTTGCTTAAAAAAATCATATTTCGTACTTACCGACATGAATTTCCGAGTACTTCAGAAATCGGTTGCTTGCAACTCATCGAATTTTTCACGATTCAGAAAGACAATTTTTACATTAGAAGAATGTGATTGAAGGTGTAATATTATGAAGTAAAATCAAGTCATATACTAGATACTATATATCCGCCCGGGTGGTGGACTCCATTTCATTCTGATATGTCGGTCTCAGATCTAAATAAGAAAAACAGAGAAAAGATTATTGTGCAGATTATTTCTCCCATCGCTTTCAAATATGCGCCCGAAAGACACGGCGCTTGCGGGCACCGCATCCTCTGCCTTTCTAGTCAAACTTAACGGTGTCAAAATTTCTTCTGTTTCACACTTTTGAGTCCACCTTCCACTGTACCTTACTGGACATATTCTGTCTCCCTCTAAAAAATTTAGCACAAAGTTAGCATCCCACAGAGTCTCTATTTAGGGCAGTACGTATAGAACTGATCGGGAAGGCCTTGGCCACACAAAACTCCAGTGATCAATCTATTCATGAGGATAAGCATCATCCTCTCAGCGCATTCTTTGGCTTCAATCCAACACATACTTCCAAGGCAGCAGAATAATTCGAAAGTTCTAGTTCCAAGTTACGACTAGCTAAGTACCATTACAAGAAGAAGATTACAGGCACCGATCGTTTGCTCAACTAAAGTGCATCTATTTGCCTTTCGCTTCCTATTTTGATGCGTTGCTACGTATCCTTCTTGCTCCTTTTTCATATTTATTTCCACCTATGCCGTCACACGTTCTACCAAAGATTCACCTGTGAAGAATGACTATTACGAGGTCGAAACTCATACACTTGTCGCTTGTCCCTTGCAAGCAAGGCGGATTCAGGCCGGCTTTATTGTAAAGCGATCGACACTCGGTGTCATTTACCAGACTATCTAAATTAAAAATATTTCAAGTTTTACCGTGTGTATTCATGATGTAGCAGGACTAAATTATTTCTAATAAAATATTTGTTTTTTCTTGGTATCACTACAACCGGGTTTCTAATTCTTTTTTTCTGAACATATCTTTCCACTTACTGAGAACTGTCATGCCATTGTCCATATTTGCACATGCACTGCTTTTCCCTGCATCATAGAAAAGTGACAGGTCTGCACAAAAATCTTGGGGTAGCAATATTGTTTCCGGCCAAGAACGCATCCATGAAATTCTTTATTTCATTATTGCTTAATTCGTTGTTCACATTTCATGGAATGAACGAAAGCCTACACGGTGAGACCTTTTGCATAATTGCACTTCATGGCATCTTAACGCTTCATGTATTTGAACCTAGTTTATACTTGATGCGCTTATATCCAAGTATAGAGCTGATGTTAATCCATAAAATCTTATTAATAGCGTCACTATTTGCTTAATTGTGGTCCAAATTAAGAATTTCATGAATGGCATATCTATTTCGAGCTATATATATTTTGATAATAAGCCAGGAATGCAACGAGCAGAGCTAGATGTGCTCGTATATGTTTGGTTGCCTTTGGTGTGGTTCCAATAAAGTGCTTCCATGAATTCTGTACGAACAACTGTTCGTTTCTGTCTAGCTATCTTATGTTATCTTTTTTCTTTTTAATGGTGAATTCAATTTGGTCGTTCCATAAATTCAGAGCCGGGAGTCCGGTTGATTCAATCTGAAGAATGTTACCCGACGATAGAATGTAGTGTTTTGAGCTTCAAGCGTGTTAATTTATGGGATATTTGGAAGTTGTAAACTTAGTTTTTCTCTTTATATCTTGCTCAGAATTCGTTTCACTCTGCATGGTTTAATTGAAAACAAGAACGTGTGTAGGTAACATATTCCTTTTAGGTCCAACATTTCTTAAGAGGGAAGATTCTTCTTTGCAGGAAAGCTAGTGGGAATTATTCTAATTGATTAAAAAATTAAACAATCAAAGGCGACGGACAGAGAAGTCTAAGAGAGAGAGGGAGAGAAAGTTCCATGAGCTGCTTGCAGCTTCGGCTTGTTATGGTCTATCTTCACCATCTTTGTGCATATACACGGACGCAGACTTTGCCAGGAATTGCAGAGACAGAACTTACTTGCCAATAGTGAACCGAAAAGTGAGAGAATTCAAAAGACCGATCTTATTTCAACAAACTTGATCTTATTTATAAAAAACTACATTCCATTAAAGTTCAAAAGCATGCAATTATACAATTTAAAGTCCAAACATCCTTCTTTGTCAAAGAAAGCCTTGCAGATGTTGCCTTGTAAGGACCAATACATAGGTCATCTTCAGGATGTGTTCTTCATTCAAAACAAGATTACACAATAATTCAGCCCGAACCATGAATATCTTGTACACATGTGGATCAGCTAATCGTCCAAACAATTTCACGAGCTCTAACAAGCTGTTTACGAGCCTAGCACAAGCCAAATCAAGAGCAGCTAGCTTGTTTCATTTCCCAGCCCACGTTATCCCGGAGTTTGGCTTATTCATAAAACTGATCACATTAATATAAAGATCAAATTGACCACGAGAATGCGATGTAATATATACATGGACCATTCACATGTCTGTGTATTCTTCCTGGTTGGTACATGCTCCTCGAGTTTGCATGTTATCAGCTGGTTGCTTTAATGCTAAAAGGCCAGACCATGAGGGGCCGGTCCTGACACCAATGGATCTCCCTTTTCCCGAATCATTGAGGGTAACATGGCCGAATATTGGCTGATAATGGAATGCCAACTCGAACCCCAGCCGCATGCTGACACAGTAGTTGTTATCGGCCCACAATTTTCAGCAGAGCTTGAAGGCCAGGCTCACAAACTTCTTTCTGAATCCAAAATCTTATAAAAGAGATCTACAATCGTCTATGGCTTAGCCATGCATCCCAATATTGCATCGATTGATCAAGTAAAACCAAAGGGGTGTTGTACCTGGTTGTGGTTGGGGCCAGTCGCTGGTTCGAATCTCAAAGGCACCCACACCCAGCTGAGGCGGGGAAGCTTCGGGGGCTAAGAGAGGGCTTGACCCCTAAAAGAAATCCTTCAAAAAAAAAAAAAGTTATTGATCATGCTAGTTGATCACTTCATTTAATCGTTCTCCATGGACAGTTGATGGATATGACAAATTGAGCATTTCTTTTGACATGGCTCCATTCTTGATGTCGGCATGGAGTTGGATGTGTTTACAATTTTCTATTCTCATCAGGGAAGCAAAAGCATCTCACCCATGGAATGTTGCAATAAGTTAAACAACATCCTACCCAATTTGGCTTCATTGGAAAAAGAAAAACAAAAAATGTCTAATGCTGCCATCTTTGAATTCGTAAGGGCAACTAACATTTCCTTTATACATTCATCACACCAGTTAATTTCAGAGTTGGATCTTTACAAATCGTGCTTTACTTTGATTGTTTACCTTTAGTAAATTTGTTGGTCTTGTTAATTTCGAAGTCTTGTCTTCCTCAGATTTGAAGGCTTTTAAAGCCAACATACCTAGCCAAGTGGACGAAGGTTGTAGGAATCTTACACTACTTGTTGTTCAAAGATATATAACACAAATAAGATATAAACATAAGCAATTATATTATGTCCCCAACATTTGGCTATATGATTAATGCCATCATTCCTTTCCAAGAAATTAAAGGACCTATGTCGCGAACGGCTTGTGGATTGTTCTCACATCTGGACGCAAGATCAAGTGTCCTTTGGAGGGAAACTTGGGGCCGGGACGGGTTTGATATGAATCAAGAATTATGACTCGAAGACATATATGCTTTTGACATACAAAAATGATGATTATTTTGTGTCACTGCGTTTGAATTTGCCTGTGCGTGTCCACATGTCTCAAGGGGTGCCCACCAAATGGTGCGTCCCGCGAGAGGCGGACTTAATTGTTGCTTCAGTCGTACCAGCAGATCCAGATCTTAACTTATAAATGGGGTCCAGGCGTCTGTTTATGTGTCTGTGAATCTTTGTGTTCCTGTTCTTCTAATATGAAATCATCTTTTTCGTGCTTCATTTTGACTTTAGATCCCCACCAGCTCTCTGCATATAAATATATGTTTACATATATATGTATGTATTATGTATATATTATTTATTTATTTTTGAATAGTTTGATGCCCCCACACGGTCTGGTTTGGCATTATGCGCGCTATCGACGTTGGCCATAGAGCGGTCTTGGACAAATCAAAGGTCCCCGGGAGGGTGTTTGATTTGTGGAACGCTTGTGTCCATACAAAGAAAAAAAAAAAAAAAAAAAAAAAACCTTGTACAACGGGTGTGTTTATACACACACATATATAATATATTGTAAAATTTGCGTTCCTATTATATGCGGCATGATGGGTACATCATGTAGCAATTTTAACTTCCTTCTCACGAAGGTAGTCCTACAAATATTTGCTTTGGAATGTCCAAAAATTGTTGGGTTTTGGAAACAAAAAGCAGAAGTTTATGCTAGCTTATGCCGCAATTAAACTAGCTAGAACATTTACTTTAAATCTCTTCTGACTTCTGGTAAAAACATTAAGTTCTCGTATTGTTTTTCAATCACAAAAACTGTATATAGGTTGTGCGTTCTTGTGTACCTCAGTAAGATTCCTAAGACTGCAACTTCGAAATCTATATTATGGAAGAACAACCAACAGAACTCTACCCATCGGCATGTGGCCAACACCACGAGTACCATCACAGTCACCTCAACAATTTCTTACATCAAGTAGTAACTCAGGCTCGATTCAAACACCTTCATATATAAGCTTGACTCAAGCTCAACTCTTTTAATAAAGGAGTCGGAGCTTGACTTCAAACTCGAGTTGTAAAGACTTGTAAACCTGTTGAGCTTCTCTGATCGCCTGGTGTCCTTCCAGTTTGTTAATATTCAAGGATATGTCGGTATTTTTTGTATGAATTTTAACACTCTTCTTGTGATCTTTATTTTCGTTTAAAGTATAAAACATATGAATTAACCGACATAAAGCTTAAACAAGTCGATCTCGAACTCAAACCCAGACTCGGTTTACTGAATCGAGCTCAAGCTCAGCAAGCTCATTGTATACGACAATGACTACCTCAATCTTAATTGTGAGGTTCGTTTAGAATTAGGAGAAACCAGCAACAGCTTTCACACTAGAGCCTTGGATCTTTCACAAGCCCAAGTGCATTTCTTGAAGGATGGCAACTGAAAAAAAAATATATATATTTCGGCTCACAGATTGTTCTTCCGATAAACCCTTTTTTTTTTTTGCTTTTTTTTTGAATGGCCTGTTTAACAGGCAACAATAGGATAAATGAACTAATACAAATAACAGAGCAGGATTACACAGAATTCAGAGAAACACCTTATTGGAACCACACCAAAGAGCATTCAAGGGGTGCTTGAATCAAACAAGAAAACTAGAAATATAAGGCAGATAGCCGGAATGACGCGCGAGAACGTGGAAGGAGCAGCGGAGCATTAGCTTAAGCGCACTTGTATCCGGCGGGGATGGAGCAGCCGCAGGTGTTGGCGAGGAGGGTGAGCTTGACGTCAAGGTCGATGTGGATGCCCAAGATGTCGGCCTTGATGACGGTGCAGAGGCAAGCAGCGGCCTCGAGGTCGACCAGGCCCTTGATGAGGGGGCAGCAGTCGGAGCCACTCGGCGGGTGGCCGATGACCAGGTTGAGCAGGCCGTGGAGCAGGTCGACGCAGACGCCGAGCTTCAAGGCGTCGACCGGGCAATGTGGGTAGGCTGGGTAGTGCACAGGCGGCTTGTAGACGGGGGGCTTGTACACAGGGGGCTTGTACACAGGGGGCTTGTAGACGGGTGGATTTTCGCAGGAAGGCTCGCAGGCAGCGGCGCACTGGATGAGCACCAGTGCCACGAGAAGGGAAGGGATGAGCTTGGATGCCATATCTATCTCTCTCACTCGATCACTAGGTAAGGCTCACAAGAGAGGGTTGGATACTTCAGTCCTTCTCTTGTGGTAGTGATGGTGGGAGTTGCAGGCCAGGCAGGGGTTATATATAGAGGGATGGGGAAGGGAAGGGATGTGGTTGGTAGTGCAGAGGGAAGGTGCGGTCATGTGGGCAATGGCGGACACCGCCATAGCTGGCATTCCCTAGTGGAGGGGAAACCGCCACAGCTTTTGGAGCTTTGTCCAGTTGCTATACTACAATGCATGGGAGCCAACCTGCTGAGCGATAGGGATGGTACATATCAGAATAATCTTTTCTTTTATATCCAACTTGTCTTTTCTTTTTTTCTGCCTCTCTTTCTCCACACACACACACATACACGCGCAAGCACACACGCACACACACATATGATATCTACGTTTGGACTAATGCGAAGTGATCAACTCTCAGAAGCCAATTCTGCATTCACATTAACAGAAAAAGAAAAAAGATTGAGATTAAACCTTCAAATGCATCCATTGACGCATCACTTTCAATTTATCACCCGTAAGATACGCTCCGGAAAAGGTGCATACAGAAGCATCTACGTTCAAGATTAAGAAGTATCAAAGCTTTCTCTCCTTTCACACCTACTGGTCACGTACATAGCTGTCCGCATTCGACGTTTTGAGTCACTCTCCCCTCCCATTTGAAGTTCAGTGACAAATTCTGCCCGCCATGCCCATTTCCTTTTCTAGTCATGCCGCCATGAACGCTCACATGGATTTGGACCACCGTCGTCGATCCTCTTGGCAACCAGCATCCGTCTATTCATGATGATATGCATTATCCTCTCCGCTTACAATTTGACTTCTCATGTGCAGCCAAGTAACTATTTCAACATTGAAAAAGAATCGGTCTCAGATGTAATACAGCAAAAAGATACAACTTTAGAGTCAGTTTTGTTAACTTTTGTATATTTAAGTTCAGATTGTGCCGACTGTTTAAACATATCAATTGCATCAAAAGAAAAACGTCTGCTTCATCGGCTAACACAAAACAGAAAACCAAAAGAATTCTTCCTCTTAAAGATGGATCAACCGTATAATATTTCTATCATCTAAAGTTCCAACAGTCATCTTAATTTTACTTTTAGATTTGTAATTGTGCCCCTTGCTCTCCTTTTACTCCTACCATTTTCATAATTTTTTACCGCAGGCATCAGCAACTTGACAGAAAGGGCCATGAGGTCGAAATCCACCACGACTTGTCTCTTGCCGTGAAGACAAAAGCCGGGGATAGCCTTTGGTAGCCTTTGGCAATGAAGCCATCAGCCCCGAAGTAATTTTCAACGGGAGCAGAGCAAGCAGAAAGGGTAAAAAACAGAAGGAAAACTTGTTGCTGGTTTTCAACTACGGCGACTGCAAGCCGCTTGATTATATCACAAATTTCCTCAGATAGCCATGCAGTTTCCGATTCATTAATTCTTAACGTTAAATGTATGCATAATTGATCTTCATGAAAGTTTGTGTATGGTTGAGGCAAGGGTGGTAGGTAGAGAGTTTGTCTCCGTTTCAAACTTTGATCGGGTTAACTTTACGTGCAAAGAAGGATTTGCCTATTTTATATGTAAGTTGAAACATAACATCTGCATTTTTCTAAAAACACCACGAACCGAAGCTTGGGCATTCACTTTCCGGCTCACCAAAAAAAAAATGTAGGTATAATTATTTGCGCAGATGTTCATGGTGTTGTATCGGCCGATGCAGATCATGTCAGTCCCTCGTCCAAAAGATCATATTAATTTTCAGTTTTAATTTTCCAATTATATTAATTATTTTAATTTTATTTTGAAAATAAACATGAAAATGGCAAACCAGCCTATCCGCCAAAAAAGATCAATAGCTAGCATTTTATGGGGGCACACAACAGATTTAGTGGGTCCCATGCACGGATTTCATGTGACTGGAGATGGGCGGAATCGAAGAATGTGGGTAGTGCCAGCGGATTTAATGAAAGGAAGAAGTTGCTATTTTAATTTATTAAGCTAGTGTTTGGATCATATATTCAAAAAAAATTATTTTACGAAAATTTATTAAAACATTAAATTTTAATCGGACAAAAAAAAAACTTGACGGGTGACTGTGAATTATTCATTTTCTTTTAGGAAACAGGGTTTTTGGGTGTCACCCAAATGTTTTCAAATATTTTAAAATATTTTTCATGTTTAAAAATAGTAGTAAAACGACCAAAATGCGCTTATTTATACCTAATGCATCGTTTTAAAAAGATTTAATAGACATTAAAACTATATTTACAATAGTATTGAGGAAACTACTGAAAGTGAAGCGTTTGCCATGTGAGACCCTGTCAGAGACGTCCTGTCAATCTAATGGAGCGAATTTATGCGATCCATTTTTTACAAGGTGTATGAATTCGTGCATAGGATGGTTAATAACTGAAATACTCTTAATTTACATTAAAAAAAACTTTTGGTAAAGATAAAATTAAAAATGAAAAAAATTGAAAAGATTATGAACAAAACTTTTGGTAAAGATAAAATTAAAAATGAAAAAAATTGAAAAGATCATTAACAAAACTTTTTTAATAAATTATGAAAATGTCTCTCTCCTTTATTACATAAAGTTGTACGGCACACACAACTTTCTTTCTTCTACAACACCTCATGGGATGAGAATGTTGTCTTAAAATGAAAACTAGATTAAGCTTAAGCTGCGACGCTAATTCAAATGTGTTTAAACTTAGATATGTATCTGGATATTTTAAAGTGGTCGAAAACCTTCTTCCTTTTCACTTGTTTTTGTGGTTAGAAGCTGTATTGAGATCTAGATTAGCATAGCATACCCATCATTTATAGTTTAGAGGAATATCCTCAACGAAAATGACATTGATGACCGAATTTTCATCGTTTATTGTTTTGCCAATCCAACTACCCAACATATTTGATCTCTAATAAGAGACTTCTAGCAATCATATTTTCATTCCTTTTCACTTGTTTTTGGGGTTAGAAGCTGTATTGAGATCTAGATTAGCATCACATACCCATCATTTACAGTTTGGAGGAATAGCATCAATGAAAATGACATTGATGACCGAACTTTCATCGTTTTGCCAATCAAACTACCCAACATGTTAGATCTCTAATAAGAGACGTCTGACAATCATATTTTCATTCATTTTCACTTGTTTTTGGGGTTAGAAGCTGTATTGAGATATAGATTAGCATCACATACCCATCATTTATAGTTTAGAGGAATAACATCAACGAAAATGACATTGATGACCGAACTTTCATTCTTTTGCCAATACAACTACCCAACATGTTAGATATGTAAGAAGAGACGTCCGGCAATCATATTTTCATTCCTTTTCACTTGTTTTTGGGGTTAGAAGTTGTATTGACATGTAGATTAGTATCATGTACCCATCATTTACAGTTTAGAAGAATAGCATCCACGAAAATGACATTGATGACCGAACTTTCATCGTTCATGGTTTTGCCAATCCAACTACCCAACATGCTAGATCTCTAAGAAGAGACGGTAATGAAAAAAATACTTGAACGGAACAATACGATATCTCTTAATATACTTGTAAGACATATCACATTCCTAATATTTTTTTAACGTAGATATGGTTCAAATCATGCCATTGCTTACATAAATTATACATGCGAGGGCGCATGCACTGTACATGAGAGTTGGTTGTGCCTCACACTAGTCTGTCAAAAGATTTCTTTTAAAAATTCAAAGCTACATTGTCCTGCATTAAAAGTTACATGTATTGCCCACATTAGACTATTAAACTCGAGCATCTCTAAACAAAAAAAAATCCTGGTTCAGCCACTGGTATGTATGTTATGTGGTGGGTTGTTGTGCTAGTCTGGAAATACGTGTTTGGCCTGGCATGCATGACCGAACCTAACACCAAGCTGTGATCCAAGTCGGTGGGTTCGGCCAATCTTGGCTGCTAACGGAATAAAACTTAAAAGTCCGACCACATCCGGACAAGAGTAGTTGTTTAGGGCAGTTCTACAAAATTCCCCACCGTCCAACTTTAATCTTTTAAAAAACTATGGTGACTTGACTTCTCACAAGGAGATCTTTCTATCAAACGGATATTCCGGTCTAGCTGTTTTTATATTACTCGTACCAAAAACCACAGACTCGCAGTATTAGATCCAAATCCAATTACGCTATCAAATCTCCAAGAAACCCAAAAGCATTATCAGATTACGAGTC
>JAANDH010000017.1:575338-588097 GCA_011799765.1 Nymphaea thermarum | reverse complement strand
ATATATATATATATATATATATATATATATATATATATATATATATATATATATATATATATATATATATATATATATATATATATATATATATATATATATATATATATATATATATATATATATATCAGAGCTTTTTGACTGAGAGAAGAAAGTGAGGGGGGAGTGGTTAGACTTTCTTCCCCCAATTTTAACGGTAAAAGTAGTGAACTATATGTCTACCCAAAAGAAACCAGTCTGCCGTGGATGGCTTGTCGCGTATTCAAACGTGAGATGCACTTGGAAGACATGTTTTACCAAGTGAAGAATATTCCATCTATCAAACACGCCAATTTTTGGTGGAGAAAATTAGAAACCAACGATTAGCGGGATATCTAGAAGGCTTGATACTGTGTTTGTGGTCTATTATGCGCATATCTGCATTAATTATATGAAGTCATTTAATATGCTTTTTTCTTTTCTTAATTCCCATGCATCTATACATAATTTCTTTAAATGTGCTATTAGCCTCAATTAAGATTGATAGTAGGAAGATTTGAAAGAGCATGTGAAGGGGGCAACTGTATAACAAAAGAAGGCATTTATATTGATGCGGGAAAAAAAAAAGTTTTCTGTAACAACTTTATTTTCTTTTGTTTTTCTTTTTCATTTATATATAAAAAAAAAGAAAAATTTTCTAATCTTTCTACAGACTTTTTACAGTCCTTGCAAAAACTGTGAAACAAAAATGTGAACATCCATTAAGTTAAGAAACAATAAGTATGAGAACGTAATATTGGCCCAAAAAGAAAAAATACATCCATTTTCTTCTTCTGTTTCTCAAGTTGAGAGTTTACTTAGTTCAGAGAGCCCTTTTTAATTTTTTTGGGAAAAGTATCATATTCATTTAAAAAACCATTTTAATTAGGAAAAAGGACTGGAAAATTAAAAGTTTACTATAATAAATTACAGTTCGCACGATTAATTATTTCTGGCTATCTCTTTCTCTTGCTGCAGGTTGATAATTAGAAGGTGACTTGGAGGAGGGCTGGCGGATCCCACTGACTCGGGAGCACATGGCTTTGTTTCATAAAAGATTCCCTTGAATTTCTCTTCGTAAGACATATTTCCTTCTCAAAATTCTCTTTTTTGGCTTTTTTTTTTAATCTCTTTCTCTTTTCTTATTTCAATTTCCATAACAAGCAAACTAGAATACATCAATTAGCAGATGTCAGAGGTTCGTGAAAGGGATTAAATTAAAGTTTCTAAATTTTGACAAGTCAAAATTTTATTTTTAAAATTTTTGTATATGACAACTGAAATTTTCTATAATTTAGATGTAAATTTAAAAAAAAAAATTGCATATGTCAATAAGATTGAATTTCCGAAGTCATGAAAGCAAACTGTAGGACCCTTTGTGGACCTCAATAGACCATTTACATTTAAAAGCTCAATAAAATAAACAATTGAATAACCTTCTGACCTATTTCCCTTTTTCAGGTCTTTGCTCATAATTTAACGAAAAAAAAGAACCAAAATTTCCTAGTAAAGGTATCAAGTAAGAGTTTGAAGCAAACTCCTACTGATTTGACCTGAAAAACAAAAACTAAAAGAGTAAAAATGTAATTTGGCGATAGAGGGCAATATGAAAAAAAAAATTACAACTAATATTTTCATTGCCCCATGCCAACGACTTCCTTCACTATAAAATATAAATGTGACTCCTGCTGAGGAATTAAATCACGGTTGTGGTGCCATTTTATAAATTACAAAAAAAAGATGTATGAAAATGAAAAAAATTTAATCTTTTTACATAGAGATCCGAATATATGGGGCCATCACCACAACGTCGACGCGCATCTCCAGTCGGGTTCAGCATGGGCACGTACGGATTGACTGCTCAACCCAAACCCCATCTCTAAAATGTGAACTTTCTTCTCGGGTTCGGCAATAGCACGGGCATTTCAAATCTGAATCCAACTGTACCGATCTAATCTAATGGTAGAATTCGCCGTCATAGACAGGGAAAAAGAAAATGAACGCAAGTTTCTCTTTTAAGTTTCATGAAGTTGAAAGTGTGATGCATTAACCACAGCTTTCGCAAGAGATAAGTTTACTTGTCGCAAGGTTCTGCAGTTTAATTTTGTTATGTTTCACCTCGAGATCATCACAAGAAAGTGTAGAAGCTTAGGCAACAGGCATCAATGAGAAAATCAAACATTTCTTATACTATGACATGATCACACTTTGCAACAAAAGAATTGCACTCGACTTTGAAATAATAATGCAGAAGTAACATGATGGACGACGACTTACTGCACCTACATCCTCTGATCCACGAGAAAGCTTGCTTCTTCCTCATGGCTGCCAGGACCCATGTCATCTGGTAAAAGCTGAGACCACCATGACATGACCAGATGTTGCTAACTCAAGTTCGTCCTTTTTTTTCTGCTCTTCTCAGCACCTGCTCATCAACAGGTAAAGGCCCAGGGACGTAGTATTGGACCAACAACAACAACGAAAAAGACAACTGCTTACACTGACTGCATGTAAGCAGCTTATTGGAACTCCAACCACACACACCGTAGAGTGCCAAACAGTAGAATCAAACAGCAGAATCAGAAATATAGAAAGTAGAACAACAAGAATACTGGAGAAGAAGAAGAGGAAGAGCGTAAACGTTGGTCTAGGCACACTTGTAGCCTTTGGGGATGGAGCATCCACAGGTGTTAACCAGCAAGGAGAACTTCTTCTCGAATTCGAGATGGACGCCCAAGATGTCAGCCTTGACCACATTGCAGAGGCAAGCAGCGGCCTCGAAGTCGACCAAGCCGGCGATGACGGGGCAGCACTCGGACCCACTTGGTGGGCGGCCGAGCACCACGTTCAGCAGCCCATGCAGCAAGTTGAAGCAAGCGTCAAGCTTGAACCCGTCGACGGGGCAATGTGGGTTCGCCGGGTAGTGAGGGTGCACCGGCGGCTTGTACACTGGTGGCTTGGGCGTAGGTGGCTTGTATGGTTCACCACAGGAAGGGCAAGCAGAGGCACACTGGATGAGCACCATTGAAATGAAAAGAGAAGAAATCAACACCTTGAATGCCATTTTCTCTCCCTCTCCTTTCTCTGGCTAGGCAGATCAGAAGATGGAATACTTGGCTCCTCTGTGCTGGTGGTGAGTGGGAGTTGATAGGTAAGGGGGTTTATATAGAGGGAAGGAGGGAGGGGGTGGGGTGACCAGGGTGTAGAAAAGATGCGGCCGCATGGCCATTTTCCGGCGAACCGTAGCTGTCACGGCTACTCAGAGGAACAGGCATGGCCTCTCGAGCTTTGTCGAGTTGCAATGTTTCAACGTACGAATGATAGCAGGCCATGGGAAGGGAACCAGTCATGACTGGGGACGAGCACCGACTGAGTAGTCATAGAAGTGCATGTCACATGGGCCCACCCAAACACCGAGGAGGGTCTTCGTTGCTGTAGGGTTGGCCCAAGTTCAGGGACCACATGGCAGGTGAGTCCGAAAAGGAGTCGAGCTTGGGTTGGTCCGACACCTGAAACCAGGTTTGAGATCGGCTTGACGCATAAAATCTAAGTCTGAGTTCGGCTCGTTTAAATTAAAATATATATATATAATAATAATAATAATATATAAGTATAATTAATTGTAATAAAAATAATATAATTATATATATATATATATCAATAAAATATATATTAAAAATATTATCAGGCCAAACTAGGCTTATCGAGCCCATTTGGTGGCCCGGTGTCTTTTTTTTTTGGGTCGAGTCGAGCTGGGTATTGAGTATGTGGCCCGATGCTTACCCCCTTACCTAAGTGGTCGGACAAAGTATAGGAGCAGCCCAACAAGGCGTTGCAATTTTCTTTTTTTCCCTTTCATTTACTTTTCAAGTATCCAAGCTGTAATGAAAAATAGTTTAAAATGCGACAAATGAATTGGTGATAACTAAAAATATTATCAACTTTCTGAATACCAAAATGCACTTAAAATTTTCACCAATCTAGACCAAAATTCAAGTTGATTAATTTGCATTAACCTCTTTAACTATGCCTAATAATGTTTTTGCATTGTTAACTATTTTTTGACGAAGTTAAGTACGGTTTCTTGCTGGTTTTGGAAGGGAAAATAATAATTTTCCTGAACTACTTGTTAATTCAACAGAGTTAATTTTCTAGATCTATTCCGTTAATTATTAAAAATTTAAGTGCCTTTCTTACAATACCAGAAAAAACCAAGACTTTTCTCATTATCTTCAAATATAGAGTTGTACTTTTGAAAATTCCTCCAATATTATTTGCATTGCACATATAGCTCCATCCACATGACAATTGACACAACCTAGAAAAGTAAGGTGCACGTGTACAGTGACAAATAAATAAAGAAATGTAAGGCGTCCTAAGTTAGTTATATTATATGCATCAGGATGACTATTCTGCTGCGAGAAAGTTGATCTATTTTGGGTCTTTTGAAGGTACATGAGCTAGTAAGTGCCTGTTCAATTATTAAGGTCCTTAATAGTTCATTACTTAACGAAATTACAAGTAATTAAAATGGTCATAAGGAAATATAGATAGTATTCTATGGATGCAAGAATCGAGAAATATCTCAAAAGTTGAGCCATAAAACACAGTAACTCAAATATTCATGTCAACTAGTAACTATTTATGAAATAATGACTGTCTTTTCATTTATATAAATTAAATCTTAACAATTTTGGCATGAATAAATTAGTATGTGCTTCTATTCGATGTCCACTGGCTTTATTCACCAACTCCAGAAGTGTCCAATGCTTTCCGTTTTTGCTCACTCAATTCTTTTACTATTATGGGAGCTTTGGAGTTTCACTAAAGTTGGAAGACTTCATGAGATCTACACTCGCATGCCCCAGTGTCTGTTAGCAAAGATAAAGCTGGGTCTGCCTTGGTGCGGAAGGTGGGCTCAGTTCTTGTGCTTATCAGCCCAAAGAATGAATACAATATTCATGGTACCAATTTGGCACGAGAAGCCAAAACTCACCTACCGGGTTCAAGGTTGTGTGGGGCTTGCACCTTCAACTTGGTGCAGTGTTCTATCCAATAAGGTTCAAGCGAACAATGCCCATAGAAATTAAACTGATGACTGGACTCTCATCAACCTGTTAGTCCGACCAGTAACGCTATACTCCTTGAAGCAGAACATTTACAGTAGAAAATAATAGCTTCCTGCAGGTATTGACCAAGTGATTTTAGTTTGCTCTTGTTCATGTCATATCATACCTATTGCAGAATGACCAAAGTGATACTTCAACTTTTGTTGCTTGTAATGAACAAATTTTAGTTTGTTCTTGTTCATATCTTATCTTGCCTGTTACAGTCTACATAAGATTAGTGCACATATCAGCACATCTTTTGATTCTAACCCTTCTTAATTGCCAACTTATCATGGTTAAAGAAATTATATGGTCATATGGCCTCCTATTGAACTTGCTTCAGATTCATGCGATCAGATTCAATACACTTCAGTTTTTAATTTTTACACCATTGTTATACATTTTTTAGTATTTATGTTTTAAATAATTACTTTTGAATATGTTTCACCAGCTCACAACCAATTCATCGAATCGGAGGTCTCGCTGAGTCAGTTCACAGACAGATTTCGACACCGGAAACTATTTCCTTCCCAAATCCACATAGTTCCACAGTGAAACATTTTTTCAAATTATTCTAATTTTAGGGATTGCATGGGCCAGAATACACGGTAGAGGTCGTATAAGGACGAATTACACAGAGCATCCATGTGGATGGACATGGATGATTCATTATTGTGTTGCTCTGTGTGTGAACAAATCCAAAAATCGATGGCCAGGCCGCCTGACTCCTTTGCCTTGGTCTAAATAAGTGATGCCAACGCGGCCAGCATTGGCTTCTAATATGAACTCGGAACCAGCCACGTCCTGGCACAGCGTCGCCAATGCCAAAGACTTTTAGAAATTTAGCAGTTCATACAATGCATCTGCATGCAACTTGTTTCAGAAAGAACGAAGCTTGGATGGTGGCTAAGTTGTCCGGTTCAGGAGCCAAGTCAACACGACTCCAACTTTAGAAGAAATTTGCGTACTTAAAACCAAGTGCCATTGAATATGTAATCAGAGTACTACATGCTTTTCTTGACTCTCAGTCTTAAGAAGCGAGATCTTTAACACAAAATTAAGAGTTCCTGTACCAAAAAAGAACATACAATTGATTCTTTAAGGACCCATTTGACTATTCTGGATCTGAAATCCATAGATATGATGTGTGGCAACACATCCATGATAAAATTCATGGTTCATCAAATACAGAAGGGGGAGGAGGATGGTCCGATCTTGAATCCACAGTTGTGGAAACCTAAAAATTTCCAATCCAAAGTTCTCAAAACACCCGCTAAGTAATTAAAAGATATGCAGTGAAAGGTCCGAATCATTTTTCTTAATGCCTAAAGTTTCGAACATGGGTATCAAACCCTCGCTGTTAGTTTCATGAAAAATATGATCATGAGATATTCTAACCTCAATGGCTTGCAGTTAAGAGCAGAAGATGGTTTATGTTGCCTAAATCCGAAGTGGGTCCATGCCATTCTGCGAGTGTCCGGACCACCGAGTTTAGGAGAATCGATTGCAAATCTAATAATTTCGCAAATATAATTATTTAAGAATGCCCTACGAATCTACTGAAACGAGTCACAAGTTGCTTCGCGACTGTCAGAAAATGATGAATCCGTACATTTCCTTCTTTTTTACCACACCAAACGAGCGTACCAATTAATTATATATATATATATATATATATATATATATATATATATATATATATATATATATATATATATATATATATATATATATATATATATATATATATAACTTTGAAATAAGTGAAGTGACTAAATATCAATCTATAAAGACTAATTTATAAGACATTCAATCAACTTCATGGATAGTTCACGGCAGGTCACATGTAAAGCCAATGTATAAGTTATCATTTACTTTATCACGTAGGTAGATTTGACGGCTTGTAATAACTCCACATAGTTTTAATATTGACCGGTTGATTAGCTCAGGCAATATGTACACTAAATAAGAATTATATATTGTTGATTGATGGTCTACAAAATATTTTTTAGAAAGGTAAACAACAGATATTACGTTGTGTTAAAATTCTTGAGGATCGTTGTTTCTAAAGTTTTTTTAGAAAATCATGAAGATCATTATTGCTAATTGTTTCTATCATTGAAATTGATACACAACAAATTATTGAACCAATAAAGGGAAGATTCTTTCTGATGCCAAATCAAGTGGGACCTGCTCGTCTCAGGGCTTACGTTGATTGTCATAGCATCTTCAAGAGAGATTATTAACTTTCCTTTGCTCGCTCCTTTGAGTTCACAGATCATGTTTCAGGACCTTTGACAGTGCAAAAATAAACAACACTAGGACGTGACAGTGATGTACCCTTTGTGTGTAAGGGTATGAGAGATTTGTGTGTAAGGGTATGAGAGATATTAGATCTTTACACCACCAATTCTAATCATCCAGACTTTTAGTTCTGCTTTCATGTTTCTTTTCTTGATATTAAACAGAGATTTTAATATTAGGAAATAAGCTTAGAAGGGCGATCAAAATAGAACTCGGGTTGAAAAGAAAAGGGAGAGTCGGAATAGCATATCGTACTTTCAAGTATGTTTCAAATAACTTTATCACAGGGTAGGGTTAAAGCCTAAAAATGCAGGAATTTTGGAACTACATTTTTAAATGTGCGCAAATTAAATTCTATCGACAGAAAATGTTTTCATAACATGTGGCTTTTAAATCCTTACAGAAACTAACCTATGCAATGTAAAATAACATAACCTTTATTTTGGATTTTGTTATTTCACGTTTATACGGTCAGATTTGAGTAGGACTAATGACGCTGCCAAACCAGAAAAATTATTATCATCAAACTCTTCCGTATGTTAAATGATATTACACACGTCTTTTATATATATATATATATATATATATATATATATATGTATGTATGTATGTGTGTGTGTGAAATATGTTAACTAAATACGTATAAAAACTGTTTACTAATTATAAGACATCGGACTAATATAATTGATCATTTACAAGGTGCTACAATTTTTCAAAGTCCCTTTCAATTCACAAAAAATAAATTTGTCCCGCTACATCTTAAGAGCCATCAATGAAGTTACTCAAAAAAATGGTACTCAATCCACATAATTTTTATGCATACATATTAAATAATTAATAATCAAGAAGCCTGATTTTGACCAGTGAGGCGATATATGGAAAATCAGACTGTCCGAAAGCTTGCAAGTGATCAGCTTGCGTCCATAGTTTAGCTACGATGGCCCACAGGAGCCATGATGATAGCAGGCAATGACAGCACTGCAGGATTTGTAAGCATGTGAAGCATCATTTGGCCATATTCCTTTGGACGACTGCACCTTGATCCTTCTTATTTAGCTGTCAAAAGCCTGCTTTTGACAATGGATTTTATAAAATTGAATGTTTCGTGGATCGTTCTGGGTGTGCATGCCCCACACGGCTTGGTTTGGCTTTATGTGAACATTGACATTGGATGCTTGATGGAAGGCCATCCACCACAAGAATACTCTAGTGGAGAGATATCCCCAGGATGACAAGAAACTTTTACATAAACTTATGAAAAATCCTATAAGACTTATAAAGGTTATTAAGTGATGGATCATCCAAATTCTTAAACATTTTTCGAGGTAGAATTGAAACTACAAAAGGATGAGTTAGCATCCGTCAAACCAAGTTGTTATAGTGATATCAAAGACAGTTTATTACGACTTTGGATCAAAAGTGTTTGCCTTAAGGGGTAGATCACAATGCTTTATTTTGAAAAGGTTAGTCATGTATATAAGATTGTGGAAAATCTTAAGAAACTTATAAAAAAAAAGTTGTTAAATGAGTAGTTGTCTTGGTTTCTAAATTTTTACTACTGGAAACAAAGTTGCTAAGGAGCAGGTTGGAATCCGCCAAACCAGGTTGTCACACACAGCCTAGGCAAGCTCAAGGCCAAGCCTCTTGATCAAGCTCTGCTCGAGTTTCAACAGACCCAGACCCCTAAGGTTATCTATGCAAATGGGCTAAAATTAAGTATTTTTGCAAGCTTAATAAGTTGACAAATTTGTAACTTCATACACAACTGCCATACATTTCACAGCCAGAAAAATAAGACAACTTGGGTTCGTTCAAATCAGGAATCCCCGCTTTCAAACGGCAGTTGGCGAATGAATCCAAATTGCCACCCGCTCAACATTAGTAGCTGTCTTCAATTTATTGTAGCGCTCAGGCAGATTGACTTCCTTAGTCAGGCTGAGACTCACTCGTTCATTTACATCAAGCTCAAATAGATCAGTACAACTTTATGCAAGCAAGTTGTACTCAAAGAAGAGAAGTTCTATTGGAGCTCAGCTTGCTACTGCAGTAAAGATTTCAGCCATGAAACGGTAATGTTAAGGGATGACCGGGTGTAATCATCCACAGCCCTCAGATAGAGATGTATGTGGATTTCATCTGATGGGATGGGAATTAGCTATTTGTTTGCAGAAGTCTTCCTTTACAGCTACAACACATGGAGTCCTCATGCAGACGTTCATGTGGACCCGCGTATGAACACATGAGAATCATGAAACCGCATTATTATATCAGCTTGAGAAGAATCTGGCCTACTGAATATGAATGTTAGTAGAAAAGGTAAACACGTATATGTCATCGAAAAGTATAAAAAGTCTTATACTTATCGAGTAAATATCTGCTGTTGCAGAAATAGTTTGAATATACCAGATTAAAAAGGCTATCATCTAAAATACAGAGTCTTCACTAAGGTATATTAATTAGGACAACTGAAATGCAGGGTCTTTCTAGCCATTCCGTTGCAAATCCTATAACCCTCGCTCAATGAGACATGATAAACAAATTTGTGACGCAAAAACAGCACCTTGTTTTTGTAGGAGCGAAAAATGAAGGTCTAAAACATTCATAAAAACTACAGTATTGCAAAAAATAAAAAATGGAAAAATACAAATGGTCCATCATAGTCATATTACAGTTGTTATATATATATATATATATATATATATAGGACAAATGACAGCTCAGACACACAGGGCCGGGACGAAGGCAAGGGACAATTTAAAACTTAACTATAAAACTTTATGGTTGGTTCCATAACAGAGCTAACAATGCCCATTTCAGTTATATATTCAACTTTACTTTAGTTTCACCATTGTTGATATGTGTTGCCGGTTGCCTGACCGGGTCAGCTTTGCCATTTGCAGACGTATCATCTATTTCTGCTGATATTTTTGCTTGTAGTCCGTGGTTCCTCCCGCATCCAGACCAACGAGGGTGTGTTTGATGGGTGGGACATTGTTTACTTTGGGTGAGATTCCATGAAGTTCATCCCTTCAAACAGAAGAGGTGTCATCCTCAACTTCTCTGCAGATTCCGTGAAAGGCCCCCCATGAAAGGCCCCCACCCTGAACCATATGTCGGGGTCTACAATGGAGAAATGGGGAGATGCTCCCCTTCAAGGACTCTTAGTTGTTAGACAAGGGTAAATTCTGCGATGGTGCGAATTTACTAACTCCTATCTCACCTCATCATTCTCTCGTATATTGCAGGAGACACTTGAGCTGCTTGGTGCCAGTGATCACTGTATTCTGACAAGCATCGTGATGAACCAGTGTTGTCAGTATCGGTCTCAGCACCATACGTGTTTTGCTGACCAAGACAGTGTTTCAGCCGATCCTCGGCTCACGGCAGCTTATCTCTTACTTTTAATATAAAAATCATTTTACAAGATATAGCAAAGGGAGTGCGTAGCAAAGGAAGCAAAAAAAAAAAAGGAGAAAGAACAAGAACAAGAAAGAAAGACTAAAATTGGAAAAAATAGCAGAAAAAGAGAAAAAAGTAACTGTTTTGAAGATTCATTTGAGCACTTAGGTACTAAAGCCCAGTCGAAAGAAAGTCTCCTTGGCCTAAACACACTTTTGACTACATAAATTTATTGGCCCGATTTCGTTTCGATATGAAGGCCTTAATCTAGCCCCTAAATTCCTAACTACGTATGACAAAAGAAAGATAATGTCCAAGATGTTATGAAACTTACATTTCCCTGACCACCACTGCCCATAATACAAACTTTACTGCATTCTTTGTCTTTAGTGGCGACTCATGGCTACGGACCAGCCACAATCATTTAGAGTGTCCCGGGTCTTCAACTATTAGCAACTAAGATTCGTGAAATTGGTACATGGCAGAACTTCTTTACTTCTATGTCTCTCCAAGCAACCAAAATAGTTTATATCGCTGAGGTTTTTATAGAACCCCGTTAGCAGAATCACAAATCGTATCTCCAAGCCATGACAGCAACCAAAAGTGCACCACACAGCCATTCATCTTTCACGAGCCATGGAGACGTCCAGAACGATCGTTTTGACTCTCTCTCGGGTTAAACCCAATCGACCAGAAAATTGGACTCCCAAGTCCCAGCTACTACCAAAGCCACCAGGATCTCAGATAAGACTCGTTTTTCTTTCGATTTGATACACAAACTAAACCTAAGTTAAAAGACCTAATCACCTATCAGGGTCATCAAACTTCATGGCCAGTACCGGCCATCAGAACTATACATGCTACAACTTGTAAAGGAAGAGTTGATGCCCATAGAACTTGAACCACAATCGTCTATCTACTAGCCAAGGCCTCTCCATTACACCAAAGCCCTTGAAGCACGCTGACAAAACTAGTTGAAATGTCGAGGGCAGTGGAATGTTTGTTTCCTAAATAGCAGTTTTGATCTAACAACAAATGATGTTTACAGCCTAGATCACGAGTCCAGATCAAGGCGATCATACATCTTTGCAATCAAAGATTTAGAACATCATTCTGATGTTCAAGGCTAACCATATCATCTTAGAATTACCTCGTTAGCTGAAACCACTCCTTTTGGTGCTGGCTGCAACTACACATGCCTGATAGAGATATTCAAAGTCGTCAGGTTTTGCTTGGGCAGGCTTGCAAAATGAGGCGCCTATAGCAGAACATATTAAAAAGAAGTTAAAAGAGTTCCCTTTTTTTATTCATATCCTTGATTAACACCAAGGTAAAAGCTGTTAACCGTGATTATCAGGATTCGTACACTTAATCATATGCTTCCAAAAATATCCAACCCGTAAAGGAACTTAGCATAGTGCATACGGACCATATAAGAAACGAAATCAAGCTGAAGCAACTATGAAAGGTGAATAGCGACCAATTAGCTAGTCGATGGGCCCTGCTCAGACAGAACCTTTACAGAATGCATGTTGCAGATCAACTCCCGGCAACTGATGCAGGCCATCAGCTAAACCTCTATGGTAAGCAGGATTGATGCGATGATAGTGGCTGATTTCAGAGTAGTTCTGGCCAGCGTGAATAGAGGCTGGTATCTGGTTGAGTGGAACCGTGGAAGTGGGCTTTTCCTGGTCGCTTCCTTAGTTGAGCGAGGTTTTGTGGTTTTCATGTGGATCCTTTCTGGTCGCTTCCTTAGTTGAGCAAGGTTTTGTGGTTTTCTTGTTGATGCTTGGCATCCTTTATATATATATATATATATATATATATATATATATATATATATATATATATATATATATATATATATATATATATATATATATATATATATATATATATATATATATATATATATATATATATATATATA
>JAANDH010000017.1:347167-575238 GCA_011799765.1 Nymphaea thermarum | reverse complement strand
CAAAACCCTATTTAAATTAGGATTATTGGTTTTCTATTTTACTTTGAACCCTCACCTTTTGTCAAGGACTTTATATATTACCCACAGTAGCAGCACATTGCGGAGTTCTCATTCTTTTTTTTTTCCGACAATCTCCCGTCATCCAACAGTCTATCAGTTTACTTCCGATGGCAGGTTTAGAATCATCTGACATTCTTCTATGACTTGCATCAACTATTCTTATTTTTCTTCTTTTAAAAGCACCATATTTTTTTTTCATCTAACCATGCGTCTGTGCATACCCCCATGTTATTTTTTGTAACTCACTGGTTCCATTTCAGCATTTAGTACTTAAATTTCAGTTCCGCAATGTTGAGTCCTGGTCGACTTTGAGATTGATATCCAGTTTGTTCATATGCTTAAAGTTTTTCATAAGTTTTTTAAACGCACTGCTGCAAAAGCCGTTGGTATATATCTTCTGTGTTGTTTACTTGTTTACATTGATATATGTTTTTTTTACATTGTTTACTTGTTTATCTTGATATATATGTTATGTCATTTACGTGCCATAAATATTTTTATGTTGTTTACTTGTTTATGTTGATTTTTTAAACGCACTGCTGCAAAAGCCGTTGGTATATATCTTCTGTGTTGTTTACTTGTTTACATTGATATATGTTTTTTTTACATTGTTTACTTGTTTATCTTGATATATATGTTATGTCATTTACGTGCCATAAATATTTTTATGTTGTTTACTTGTTTATGTTGATATATATTTTATATATTGTTTACTTGTTTATCTTGATATATATATGTCCTATATAGTTTACTTGTTATAAATATTTTTTATGTTTTTTTATATATATAACCGTACCCCACGCTCAAGTTTTTTGAAAATAGCAAGTAGCAGTAGTGCTTACACCGTAACACTCGTAAGGCACCCGTACCTGTGTGACATAGGTCGGGAGGCACCCGTACCTGTGTGACATAGGTCGGGTGCCTACCTTCCAGTAATCCATTATCCGAATAGTAACCAATTATTAGTGAAATGGTGATTAAACTAAGCACGTGGTAGGTGGTAGATAAATAGGACCTCACTAGAGGTGTACTTGACCAGTTGACCATAAATCATGAACATTTATGATATCAACCTCGTAAACAAAAAACAAAAATTCCCACAAATAATTGCAGCCATGTAAAGCTAATCTCATTCAATCTATGAGAATGACCCATAATCTAAAGTCACATGGGTATAGGTATACGTTCAAGTATGCGAAGCGAGTACAGGTATGGCGATTCTAAAAAAAAATTGGGTACCAAGATTTGGGTACAAGTATACAGTAGAGTGTATATGTGAATATATACATTATATGTATAATATTCCACAAGAATTCTCAACTAAAGAAAAATGAGAGGAAATCTAGAATCTTGGTGGAAGGGAAATAAAAAGAGGAAAAAAATCAAAATTAAAGAAAAAATTAAGCATGAAGATATAGTTTTTAAAAAAATTAAAAATATAGCCGTACGAACAGACTACAATTTGTTAACTAGAAACCAACTTCCCGAAATTGCATTATAGGCACTCTCAATGAATGGCAGCTGGACAAGTACTAAGAAGGATGATTGGACACTACTATTCAATGAACTATTACTTAAGGATGTTGATGATATTATTGCAATGAACTGCATTATAGGCACTCTCAATTTTTTGTTTGGTTTTCCTTTGGGATCAATATCACAAGACGGTTTTTTCAGTTCTCTCTGGTTATAGAAATTGTTACCATTTGTTTGCACCAAGCATGTGAAGTCAAAAACAGCTTTGGCATGTAATAGAATGATTGTATGTTAAAGTCAATCTTCCTGTAATTATCCTCAAATGCAGGTTCAACATTTTTAGTTCAAAATCAAATCCTCCACCCTTAAAATTTTGAGAAAGAACAATTCAATCAGTATTTCGAAAAATAACCTTGTCAATTACTTGAATCACTGCCAAGTCAGCTTACAACTTTAGAGAGTAATATATGATTTTTTAGTATTTTTCAAAAGCGATTACGATATTTCATCATGAATGAATTCACAATATAATTCATGTTTTAGAGCTAACATACCAAAGCATTAGAATATAGTACGGGGGAAGAAAAACAATATGCATATAAAATACAACGATTAAGAACAAATACAACAAGCACGTATTCGGGTAGTCGTTGTCATATTCATGATGTAAGATCATATGTAAATTAATCACCTGTAGTGCTGTAAGTGTATTTATCTATATACCCAAATCTTCGCCAGCCAGTTTCATGCTTTCTTTCAGTTTCGTACGCACTAGAAATGTGTCTCAGTTTTTCATCAAAAGACATAAATTATTTCATTAGGCGATCGGCAAACATTAAACATTCATGAAATGTGTTGCAGAGTAATGATTTCAATGCAGATGATTCAAGATAGTAATTCGAACCCAGAACAGGTGTCTAAAGGAGAAAACAATAAAACAACTATGGGAACAAGGGGGGTAAAATACCAAGTAGAGGTTCCTAGCCCAAGTTAGTCAACCTTTTCCTACACAGAGCAAGGGCCACCATGAACCTGCACCGAAATTGAAACCCTAACTTAGAAAATATAAAAGAATCAGAGTTAGAGTTTCTGTACAAAACTATCAATAAGGAAAATGAGATCAACCGTAAAGCAGAATCCCTCCAGAATGGAAGCACTCGGCGTTCGAGGTATGTATCTGAATTCTGTGACAGCAAGCAAATTTCCGTTAGTCCATGATACAGAAAAGAATTGAGATGGGTGAGATTCGTTCTCTCCGACGAAACCCTAACTTAGAAAACATAGAGGATTCAGAATCAGGGTTTCTTTACAAAACTAACAGTCAGGACAATGGGATCAACCGTAAAGTAGAATCCCTCCGGAATGGAAGCACTCGACATTCGAGGTATGTATCCGAATTCTGTGACAGCAAGCAGATTTCCATTAATCCACTATACAAAGAGGAATTGGGATGGGCGAGGTCCGTTCTCCTCGGCGAAACCCTAACTTAGAAAATATTGAGGATTCAGAGTTACGTTTTCTTTACAAAACTAACAATAAGGAAAATGGGATCAACTGTAAAGCAGAATCCCTCTGCGATGGAAGCACTCGACATTCGAGGTATGCATCCGAATCCTGTGACAAAAAGCAGATTTTCGTTAATCCACGATACAGAAAGGAATTGAGATGGGCAAGGTTCATTCTCTCCGGCGAAATTCAGAGTTCGGTTTCTTTGCAAAACTAACGATAAGGAAAATGGGATCAACCGTAAAGCAGAATCTCTCCGAAATGGAAACACTCGGCGTTCTGGGGATGTATCCAAATTCTGTTCCAGCAAGCAGATTTCTGTTAATCCACAATAACGAAAGGAATTGAGATGGGCGAGGCTCGTTCCCCCCTTCAGCTCCGGATTTGGAGTGGAGAATTGCATAGCCTCTTCCGATTTCCTTCCGGCGCAAAATGCCCTCTGTTCTTTCAGGAAAATTTCCCGCGCGAAACACGTCATGTTTAATATATTTCCCGCGTTCCTCCTCCTGCCAAAGCGGGAGGGTGAGGTTTAAGACTTTCATGTCTCCACCGTCCATCGCTTCGTCATCACACATTGATGTGACGATAGACGGTTTAGATCGCTCCTGGTGCGTGAATTTTACCATGTCCAATTACAATAATTATTTTCATCCAATTTCTTTCTTTTTCTTTTCCAAGTGCATTCCTAACTTATCGCCAATTTACTTTTCGCGTCAACGTTCCTGTGCTTTTTTGTGACAAGTAATTTCATCCTTGACACTTAACCCTTCAATGAAATGAATGAATTGCCGATTTTGTGATTCAGATGAATTGCTTGTAGATTTGTAAAAACAATTATTGAAATTTTTATTTTTATATGTAATGTACACATATTGAAACCAAACAACCCTTGACAATGTCGAAAAAATCATTTAAAAATAACATGTGACAGTTTTGAATCAGCTACTAAATTGACATGGTTTACCATCAATTCTATATTCAAATAACATTAGGTTTTTAATATTTATTAAGGAGAAACTTCCTTAACCAAAAAAACCTCTATGTCATATCCTAATGGGAACAAGGTTTTGACTAGACAATGCCATAAAGCCCATTGTCATGGTCCATTATGTTGCATGTAACTTGGCAAATCATAGTCAATAATACTATTATCTCAAATCAAAATGTTCTCAACAAGGACATTATTGTCACTTCCTTGGCTGTAGTTCGCATTTTTCATAAGGTCAAATCAATGATCAAGGCAAGATTGTATTTGGCGGTTGTTAATAAATTTGAGGCATGTATATTACGAAATATAAATGTGAAACCCTTATTCGACTTTACACCTAAAAACTGTCTACAAAAGAGAAATTAACGGAACCAACAACTAATGAACTTGAGGGTCGTCGAGAACCTTGCGCGAGGGGTCAGTGGTCACTTCTCCCTCTCCCTCTGGAGTTTCGGGCGCAGGGGTGATTCGGTTTAGCGAACCATCCAAGAGGCAGAGGCCGCCCGTGTTCTTGCTCCGTCGGCGCGTAGGCGAGAGAGGGAAAAGGAGTGAGGGGCTCACGAATCGTTTGACTCCATGTTCATTCTCGATCGATAGCGATTGAGGTTGCGGAAATGGGGATCTTCAAGAGCAGCTTCTCGTTCATGCTGGGTACCGTCTGTGGCGTCTACATAGCCCAAAACTACAACGTCCCCAACATCAGAAAGCTCGTCGACACCGGCATCGTCTTCGCCAAGCACATAGAAGAGACTTACCGGAAGCCGAAGAAGAAGGACGACGATTAGTGGAGGGGATGCCAAGTTCATGGAAGTTGAGCATATTCGTGTTGTTTAGTTTCTCTAATCCCTTTCACTTATTCGAGTCATCTGGAGTAAATAACTCGCGGATTTTGGGTAGTTCCGATTATGTATGGAGTCTACCCTGTTTTTGTTTACTACATTGTTGACTATCGAACTGTCGTTAATTGACGTAATATGGTTTACATGAACTTGTTATACAAGTTCATCATTGGAATTTGGTGCCTCTGTTGGTTTATGCTGATTGACATTAATTCTTGCTCCGGTTGTTTGATTTGAGGCGGGGATGTTTTCCTAAACCCACTTCTTAGGAACATTGGTTATGGGGTCAATCTGTGAATTCAACGGTGAATCATGGGTGTGTTTTTGGCTTTTAAGAAAAGAGAGGATTATCGTTCAGTGGCAGGGGCAGGGCTCCTGTTATTGCTCTCTTGCCGGTTATGGTCATAATCGTTTGATATGGCTTGCCGTTTCGACTTAAGCAACCGTTCTTTTTCTTCTTCTGTTTTTATCTTTTCCAGGACTTGATTTTGAAATTATGGAATGTTAGACACCATCATGCTTACTCAGTGGTATGTGGCGAATTACTATTGCACATGGTGCTGGTGAAGAAACAGAATGGAATGTTGAACATTTTATTCTGATTCTGTTAAGTAGGTTATGACAATGGTTCCAATCATAGATGGTTTATTAAGATCATGTCCAATATAAAGCCAATTGGAGTTGTTCTGAACGGAGTTGAAAAATGAGAATCATAGCCATATTTCCTAGTTCATACAGCTTATCATTTTTAATTTTTTATACTCATGTTCTTTCTATATCTTCCTAATTGCTAGTCATCTTTATGACTTGCAATCCATTAGCATCTTCCATGAGAAATGGGTCTTGTCATGGTGTGTGGGGTCCCAACTCCTGATGATCCTATGAAGCCTACGGATGCTGATTGTTTATAAAAAAAACATGTAACAAGGTCAGAAGGAAAATTGATGCACTTATTGAAATGCCTTTCTCGGTACCTGTTGTGAACAAATATCTGCGGCATCAATAAGTTGATGTCATTGTACGTGGAATTTTGAAATCTCTTATGTTATGTGTATGTTGGATTCTTTGAAAGTATTCATGACGATAGAAAGAGATAACAATACCTTATATAAACATATTTCTCAACAAGTTACCTTTACCTTTCAAGTCAAAGTTTAAGAATCTTGTTTGTGGACGAGTGTTCCAAGTGGATTCAGATGTTATACTGATGGGATGTTATAACTGTTAATAAGTTGTGACATTCTCTAATCAATCCGGATGTTCTAGTGAGATGAAAACAGGTGCCATAAGTCTTTGTCAGCATGACGGTTACACTGGTAACTTCTTTCTCTTTAATTCTTTTCCTTTAGAAGTAACAGCAGGTCGAACTCTAATATAAATTCTCTAGAAAAGTCATTGGTTCTTTTGGTATTTGAATTTTTCAAATACACACAGCAGAAACAATGCACTGAAACATCCACTTTTTGCTCTATGCTTGGCCCAGTTTCATACATGATGAATTAGGTGAATGAGATTTATGTGAATTGCTGCACTATTGGATTGTGGATAAACTGCTATATGTGACAGACAGGTCAATGGTAAATGCGTGTAAATAAATCATGTCTCAATTATTTGCGACGTGTTGCCCTTGTAGAGTCTATTTGCAAGATTGAATCAATCTATGGACTAGTGACAACTGACAATGTTACATTTAGGATGGGAAATGATTCACTTTATGGGGGTGCAAAGCGAGCATGCTACCTATTTCGGACCCTTGGCAGGTAAGATTTTTGCCATCTAAAGCCCATTTTTTTAAGGCCATCAGCATACATAGAAATATGAATAGGAAGATTAAGCGAAGATCAGCGGCAATTTGGTAGCTAATATCAGGAACTGAAATGGTGTCAGCTGTTATGAGTGAAACGTTGAGTTACACAAATGGTTATGTGGAACAGAGTTAAAAATATTGAAGGCTTGATGGTAAAGTCTGTAGCAGGATCGGGCTATGATGAAATGGCCAAGAAATCCAGGGTACAGAATGGAGAGGTGATGGGCAAGCAGGACTGTTCCCCTATATTGCATGAGTTTCAAAAGTTATGTATTGTCAAGAAATACGTTATTTAAATCTTTTTGTACTAATTTTTTGTTGTTGGTTCACTTTTTGATTCAGGGTATGAGGTATTTCAGTTTCTAGTATTCCTTGCCTAAGTGTCATCCCTCTTAATACACATCACTAGCTTGCTGCTGTAATGGTATTCAACAATATTGATAAGAAATTTCTGCTTTTGCTCAGGATCATGATGCAGCTCTAGCTGGGGTTTATCTTTGCTTGTTGACGTCTCACATCTGTAGCTTGATTGTTTGAATTTCACTCCAGTTTGAGAGTGAGTGGCGTCTGTGGGAAGTTAGGTTTCTAGAGGTTGATTAACACATCTACTTTTTATTTCAATGTTATTCGTAGTTCGGTTTCTAGACATCCTCTCCAAGTTTTCCTTGCCATGGCTGGTTCATCTGCAAGGCCTGAGAACAAATACAAATGCTTTGACATAGCTATGACAGTTTTAAGAACAGTTTTGTAACTAAACACTCTGGTCAGCTTTCCAGATGGATTTTTCAAGCCTGGAAAGTTCCCTACTTTCCTGCACCGTGCTGTTACATAAGAGAATAAAATCACCATTCTGTCGATGGATTGAAGTGGTCTTACAGCTCTTTGTTGAACTTTACTGTTTATCCACATTATTTGGATACCTGATCATGGAATCAAATAAGAACCTCCAAATATCGAGAAGCCTGATTATATTTGATGGTTTGCCACTATCGTTGTCATGTGTTTGATGGAATTGTCAATTTGTCGCTTCTTTATTCATGTCTGATCATATCTAGTTGCTCCTTATGTCTGAGTTTCCACTCTTGTTGTTTACTTGTGACAGTCGCCATACACATTTTGCATGATCCTTCTTGTTTCTAAAATTATTTTCTGCACAGCACCATCACCGATCAGTTTAATTACAACAAGAATCCTAGAGCAGCTTATATGATATCAATGTTAGCATCTCCCATGCAAAAGCAGACGTCAAATAGTCATGTTTATTGGGGAATACAAAAATTTAGTGAACGGGAAGACTGAAAGTATAAAGATTCATCTGTAACCCATTCTAATTCATTGTTGTTGCCAACCTATTGAAAGAAGTTTAAGTGCAATTTCACTGCTGCTTCTTTTCTACTGCTTTTCCCTTTTGTTCTACTGGTTCTTGCACTTGTCCCTCCGTATTAGATTCTGCCATTGGTTGACAGTTATGTCTTGGGCTACTAACACTCATCCTTTTGTAAAGACTCTTGATAGCTTATTCGAGTCTCCTGGCAACTTGATCACATCAATCAATTGCGCGGGTGTCCGAGTCAGCTGAACGAATTTAAGACTTGAAACAGAGAACATATATCCCGATTTTCAGTTTGATAATATTTTGCACACAAAGACTGTCGCAGTTCATATCGTAGGGTTTAGGTTTTTCTCCAGAAATGCCATGAGGCTGAGCTCTATGGTACACTTGTCACTGCATATTTTCCAATTATTTCATTCGACTTTGTGACTTGTGAGGGATATTATTCTGTGGTGGGTAATGTTTTCTGTAACGGAGTATCGTCTCGTTTGTTCTCCTACTTCCAGAGAAGTGCCCTGAGAGTCTGAGGTTTGTTGCGTCTGTAAGACTGTACGAGGGCATGGAATCTACGTTATGAGATCAGGGTAGGACGTGTATTATGTGCACATGATCCTGCTGAACTGATGCTTCTGAACTGACATTTTCCTTCAGGCCAAGATTTTTAGCCTGTCTTCTCTGTCGTAAGATAAAAGAGCTTGAAGCAGACTGAGAGCTGCAGTTGTTAAAGTGCAGGCCCAACTCACGGGCATGAGCATCTTTAGCGGCTAAATCTGCTTAATGTTAGCAAGCTGTATTTTACCTTGTGCCTGCTTCCCAATATCTTCTCTAGTTCTCAAGCATCCCTGTCATCTTGGGAGCACAACATCAACATCAGTAGTTTTTTTTTAACACAATCAAGTAAAACTAATTTACTCAAATTCCTGGGACGATGATGAGGAATGGCAAAATTTCCTGATAACTTTGAGCGAAACAAGTTTTTTTAACATGTTTGCTACGTAGGTTTGCAATTGTTCGGATGCCCATCTAAGTTTATAACTGCTTGTTTGTTCCGTCGCAATTCTTCACGCATGATCTGTAGACTATCACTTTGCTCATTGTTCCAAAATGAGAGTGCTCAAAGCCAGCCTATAGATGATGAACTAACTAATTAATCCATCACAAGTTTATAGATTTGATAAATAAGCTAAAGATCCTGCGGTAAAGCGTGCAGCCGTGATGACTTCAATGGTTCTCTGTTATCCAACGTAGATATGTAGAAGCCACTTATGGGCAGTGGGCCGCTGTACCTTGCCAGCTCGAGGAAATGTAGACCATCATTCAGTCCTTGTCTTCCCACATTCTTCCTTGCGATTCCCAGTGTTTCAGAATTTACATAACCATCTTAAGCGAAAGATGAGATCAAAAGAAAGCTTTCATTTTTTTTTCTTACTCGTACCATTTTTGAACTGTGGAAAATTGGGCACAACGCAACCACAGCCAAAATAAGCCAAAAGAAAAGTTTATTTTGTAGAAAACTTGGTTCCTAAAAACTTAATGTTTTACTTCGTAAACCTGGTGTCTTTTAAATTAGTTTTGACTGTATTACTATACGAATACAAGATAGTAAGAAATATTGTGCACATATTCAATAGATTAAATCAAGAGAGTACTTCCACTGAGTTTGTGAAATGCCCAAATAGATCTGAATTCTGATTGCCGCGCCTGATCCGGAGTACGAATTACAATCGCCATTTTCACATTGCGACTAATGATGCCAAAGACAACTCCATCTCGCACAATCAACCCATCATGATGTGCGATGCTTAGGTCCACCATCCATCATGTGGTAATCTGCCCATTGCCTGCCATAGGATGTCATCCCATCCCAATCACCATTATGTTTATCCATGCGACCACCATCATCATCATCATCGTCGTACCTTTTAGTCCTGTATCGATGAGGAAGGGAAGGAGAGGCACTGAGGAGAGACTATATAAGAGAGTCGACGGTTGTTGGAGAAGGCATACCTTTCTCGGCCTTTTGGCTAAGATCAAGTGTAGTATCTGTTCTTATCAGTTTAATATCTGATACGTGGTCCATGTGACCACCCGATATTAAATTAATATTTTGAGGGGGAGGTGGCCGCCACCAGTAGCTTGCTACTGGGGCCTCCTCGAGCGTCGCCCTTGCGTTGCACCACTGCTTGGGCCTGGCGCACCCCCACCAATTCTCTAATCAAAAGGTTGATTATTACCCCAAAATGTAATTAGAGTATGATTTTTTATTAAAAATTATAGTTTCTCCGTCCCAAATATTCGACATGAAGTACCTTCTTACTTCTGCACGAGTCGGGGCCTCGCTGAATCTACTCGATCTGGACATTGTGACCCTGCAGCGATCTGAAACAAACACCTCTTCATGCTCATCATGGTTTTGGTGATTACATTGCCATGAGACAACCATTTGCCAAAGAGCGTTGGAAATATATGGCACATTATTCAAGAAGAAGTCTTATTTGATGAATACGCAGTAACCAAGAAGCAGTACATTTCTCTCCAAGTTTTTCTACGAACTCCACCAATTTAAGACCCGAAACCAATCGTTTTGACGATTTCACGGGAGAGATGCTGGTGTTTTTTTATCCCTCTTTAATGATCTCAAGCCTTCAGGTACAGATCAGATGTCTGATCGATGCCAAGCAGATCAGTTGGCTTGATTATCCCCTGGTGGATTTGAACCAGGTTTTGAATTTAAAACAATCGAAAGTGAATCTAGATTCTCCTTTGTCTAAATCATGAGAAATAACACCATTGATCCAACGCCAAACAAACACTTCGGCACTCGGTCAATGTGAAAACTGAATTTGCAGAAACTAATTTTTTGCAGGTGACCATCCACAGCTGTTTAATAGGTTGCTGAGATGAATTTGAAGAGAAGCAGGCTCCTTAACAGACCGCCAAACTGGTAACTACTCAAGTACGAAGACATTGTATTCAGTTTCACCCGGTTGGCTTACGAATATAGTTGAAAGCGTCGGCTGCATTGCCATGGGCCAACATTAAAAACCATAGAAGGTTCCCGTTACTGTTATTCAGTTGATTTCAGAATCTCAAATCTACTGTGAATTCCATCTAATCATCTTAAATATTTAAATGCTAAACTTTTAGCAGACAAAAGGTGAGGTTTCGAACGAATTCATGAATTCCGTCCTCTTTTCTTCTTGTTCTTTCACCATCCTACACTTCTGCCTCTGGAACTCTTTCTGTCATATTCAGACAACAGATAGGTTACCCGACCAGATGGCCCGTGTTTGTGAGTGTGTTTGTTTCCCAAATCCCACATCACTTGTTCTTACATATCCATACCTAATAAAATGAGAAATAACTCCAGAAAAGGAGCCCATTCCCTCACTCGTTTCTTTCCTGTCTAAAGCTGAGAAGGGGCAGTGGGGCTCCAAGAAATGTAAGAGGGGAGTTTAGTCCTGTATCGTTCACCGCCAGATACTGGCAGCGGGCTGGCTGCCTATAAAAGATAAGCTTAAGGGATCAGTCTTCTGTTACGCAGCCGCGTGATGAGCACAGCGCGAACTATTCTTTCGCCTTTTACTAAAGAATACCGTGTGTTCGCCACCTAAAGCGGCATACGCCTATTTTTGGTTGGTCTCTCCTCATTCCGGGAGAAACGCCCTAACAATGGTTCTCAATATAAATGTTTCCTTTCAAACATTATGCACGATTGATGAAACTAAGCAGATACGAAAGTCCCGGTGTGCGTTCGCCTTCCTCTTCTTCAGGCCCATTTTCTTCCTCGTGGGCAGTGGGTCGCTGTAACTTGTGGTGTCAAAGCTTGAGCTATTGTTGATAAGATCACCTTTCACTTCTTGTTTTCCCTACATTCTTCCTACGGCCATTACATGGTTACCTTTAAACTTGTTTGTACTTTGTACCACTCCTCATGCGCACAATTGCAAACATATATTATCACTATTAAATTTGCACCGACTCAAATGACAAAAGTTATTACCGTATGTTTGCAAACACTATGTTGCTCCTATATCTTTGTTTCTTGCACGACCAACAAAATAGCACTACCAAGAAGATTATACAAGGTTGATTTCCTATCATAATTTTCGTTTTTCACAAACTCAGCATCTGAATATCTTAGTTATTTTTAAGTCATCTACTTGATTAACTGGTGGTGTTGAGATGAACATTTTTTTTCTAATAATTGTTTTTCAATTTTTACTCAAACTTTGTTTGTGACGGCTAGAATTTGCCAGAAACTTTGTTTTGAAAAGACTGATTTTAGAAAATCCGCCTTTTGCCTTTTCCTCAAGAATGCTCAGCGAGTGCTCGCCACTTCAAGCGGCATAGACCGATTTTCAGAGGGTCGATCTCCTCATCAAGGGAAAAAATATTTCCTTGTGGTTTGGTAGTCTTGTTTGTTAACTCATTGCAGCAACAGTGTGAGCATATCAAATATCCAATTGGTTGGATAAGTGGTCCGTGATTACTAGCCGGACATCAAACCTTGATAAGTTCGTTCAACAAAGCCATGAAGCATAACATCGGGAAGGAAAATCCGGTCTGCCATGTAATTTGCAGATAAATATTTATTATGAGCTTCTAATTTGCTTTCCTTTTGCAGTCCGATATTTTATCAAAAATTTTCTCTTCAATCTTCATGTGTTCAGTTCGTGTTGAAACTCGTTTGAATAGTCTTCTTCCATTTACCAGCTTCCAAGTTGTTGGGCACCTTTCAAATTTCGTAATTTCAAGTGGGTGTGGTGTGAAAGATCGAAATGATAGAAATTTTATGCATCTTCTAGCAAGAGCTCAAAACTCGGCATCTAAGGCGTCTAAAATTGCATTGATTTTAAGATACTATTTGGACATTTCCAATGAAATCAAATCAAAAGTGTTCTTTAATAGGTTCTAAAATATCCAAAAGGGGGTCGATTCGCTACTTCGGCATCTGAATTCTGATCAACGGCACGATTCCTGATTCAAGTTGCGAAAATGCCGAGTTCATGCTCAGAAAAATTCTGGAATCCAGGCGATGTAGATTTGGGGTCGAGGATGTCGAGATCAGATAAAACCAATTCAGTATTCCTCCCTCTTTTCCCTAATAAAACCCAAACCACATTTTGGCTTTACTGCCCAATTTAATTTTCCCCTTACACTTACCAAAAAATCTAATCAAATTTCATTATCTACACGAAGCCTGTGATTTCTATTTGAAGTTGTTTCAGGAGTTAAATCAGACCCGAGAACTTGTATACTCGAGCTCAAGTCCAGTTCCACGAGCAATGCTTAGCGCCTAAAACGAGTCAACTTTGACGATACATGAGATTTGATCAAGAATCTTATTTTACTTATAAGAAGATGCAAAACAAACTTTATGTACAATTAAAGAAGCTAAGCAGATAAGAAAGTCCTTTCAGTATGGAGCTCCTATTCCCGAGCCTCCTGCCCTTTGACATGTGGATTACTCCTTGTTTAAGAATTGGAGGAAGGAACTGGCACCGCCCCTGTTTCTTCGCCTTCCTCCTCTTTTTCAGGTCCATTCTCCCCCTCATGGTCACCTCGCTCTTTGTCACGTCCACCTCATAATTCTCTAAGCCTGCAATTAATTATATAACGTCAGCGGCATAATACTCGTGATTTAAAACTAGGGGCCTATGGCTTCTGATTTAGATTATGAAATCGATGGAAGGAATCACAAGTGAATAGTTGGTCGTGGCTTCTTTTAGTTTAAGAAAGCGAAATATATACTTTTTTTCTGTGTAAGAGATGGCGTGTGCATGTTGCCAACCAGGGTTGGTTCTCAATTTGGCACGTCAACCTGGGGGCTAGTATACCAAACCTACCCATTTCTGTCTTGGATTTTCTGTTTTGCAGAAGTAGGCTAGACTCTCTCTCTCTCTAAAATCATGTTTCTATCATATGGGTTTCAATTACCAGCGAATGATTTTCCATGTGCAGATCCTATGCTGATGAGACTTTGATGAACTGATTCGCATATACACCTTGATCTTCCTGTTATATTAGGAATTATCATTGTATTTGTGTACATAACGCAGACAGTGGTTCCATACATGCCTTTTGTTGCATTTGATATATAAAGGCGTCATGAGGATTTGGCGTTAAGGTTGAAAGTAACCAGTGCCATTGATTATTTTCAATGCCAACACAAGCCCGCCATCTTAACGTGGCCTGTAGCTACTTAGCAAGACTTTTTGAACCAACCATTCACCACAATCCGCTGTGAAATGTGAATGGTGGAAATCCCCTTCTGTTTAATAGATGAGATCCTGTCTAACATGGCAGGTTTTTGAATTTGACAGACGTCTCTAGATGGGTGATCATCTTTACAGCCTCTATGTGCACGTCTCATTTTTTATTTTGGTTTAATTTCCTGCTGGGATTAGGTAGAGCCGTACCTGTAGAATACTCCAGAAATGCAAGAATGAAAGTCTGCGGTTCCACTACAAAGTATTTGGTGAGATCTAGTTTTGTTTTAAACGTCATACTAAAATCTAGCTTTAGCAAACATTATTGGCAATTTTGCGCCAACAGAAATGCTAGAAAATCGAGAGGGTTCATTCTCGGTGCAGAAAGAAGATGGTGGCATGCCCTTTTAAACTTCTGCAATTTCTTTGCTTGGGAGCACGGAAAGGATCTCAATTCTGATATATGTGCTCTCTCTGACGCCATGACGGAGTCATGGCCTGGAGCTCCAAGGATTGTTTCCCCCCTCGTGATTATTGCAGGTGTCCTAAGCAGAGAGTTCAGGCCCCTACCGGTTTGTTCTTGAGTTGGTGCCCATGACTTTGCAAGCATTCCTTCAAGCGATGGAAATGCAAAAAGCCTGTGACTAACTTCTAGGGTGATGTGTTTTCTTCTTAGTTCACAGGAACAATGAAGGGAGAAAACTATATAAAAGTCCAAGAGAAGTGATATAATTCCAACGTCCAAGGCTGTTTTACTTAGAGAAATATGTACTCACCCTGAACCTTCGAGAGGAGAACGGCAACTCTTTCTTGGCAGTGATTACACCTTATATCTGCTCTCACAACAATCGTCTGAACCTGCACGTCCACACGCTAAAATGTTAATTCATGTCTGACAGAATACTCTGAATTCGATCATAAAGTTCAATCTCCGCAGAAATATGTGTCTCCTGTATTTGGCCTTCCAGTTTTCCTCTAAAACACATGCATGCAAGCAATCTTCAAAGCGCTCAACATGGAGAAAAACATGAGAACGATTCATTCTTTTTCCGGAAGAGGATATTTAGATCCTGTTCTTTCTCCCGGATATCGCAATAAGAGAAAATATTGAATATATTTGTAAAACTTACATTGGGCATTGATAGGTTCTCCGCAGATAGCAGAGAGAGCAGGCTCTCCTCTTCCTCGTCCATCACCGCCGCCTCATTCTGCAGTGCATCTCCACCCCTTCTTCTATGCCTTGTTCTGCTTCCTTGGGGTCACCCGTCATGGTCCTTTAATGCTGTAATAAAATAATAGTAGTTAGTCTTCCTATATAAATCCATCTTCCTTCCAGGATGGTGGTTGGAAAGAGGAACTGCTACTTAATGATCTGTTCATCACGCTATCACGTTTCTCTTCCTCAACTAACCACCCTTAGTTTTAGTTCTTCTTCTCCTATTGACTTGAACCATCAGATCACGCCAAAACCTTCTCTCATCTCAGACCATTTCCACCTCTGAAGGCGAACAACACGTCCGCAGACACCCGACCGAGGTTGAAACATAAATAATTGAACTTGGTTCAAGTATACCTTGTCCCGAATTTGAAGCACATAGGATGTCACGCATTCATCATGTGAAAGGTGTGCTTACTTTCTTGATAACTCCATTCTCCTCATCCTCAGCAAAATTGTCCTCACAATGACCCACTCGTGGAAATGTCAAAACGGCAGCCAGGAACGACCCCGTTCTAATCTGTCAGGCTGGACTGAGCTTCAAGACAAGGACGTAGATATATATATATATATATATAGTAAGAGAAGATTAGGCCAAAACTTGCTAAAAGTCGATGAACGGACATATTGGAATGTCTTTTTCTTAAACTGTTCAAAGGTAGTAGAAGTTGAATCTGTTGACCATATCTTGGAATGGTTGTGGTTGCCGTATTCTTTGCTTCCAGGATTGTAAATGAATTGGATATCTGATAAATGTGGACTCGGTTTCCAATTTGTTAGCCTGATCTGGTCAAGAAATCTGGATCGGACAGCCAGTGTTACATCTGAATCTAATCAATTTGGGTTCAGTACCAACCAGGATTCAAAGCTTCCATTTTTCTAGATTAATTTGATGAATAGTTGGGTAGGCAGCAGGAATATTTCATCATATTATCCAACAACAGGGTCGAACTTCTACTATGTTTCAACTTATACATTCATACAGACAGACAAAACTGATCGTCAACCAGCCTCCACACCACCATTAAGCCAACCTCCTGATGGATAGATTAACTTGATGAATAGGAAAGCTCTTGCAGCATATGAAGTTTTAAAAGCTTATCGTTCTTGGTTCAGGTTTTGAATATTAATACTTCACTAGCCTTCTATAGGTTGCACTCTCTGGTGCTAGACTTCTATAGGCTGATAATTTTTATGGGGATAAGAAACTTTTTTGGCTCCAACTTTTGTTGTACATGCTTATTCCTATCGATTAAATAATAAAAGTAGAGAGCCTAACACCCTGCAGTGGTGTCTTAATATTTCACCGCCAACTTCTTAGTGATTCTGTTAAAGATCCACTATGTCATTAACTTATATCTTACTTTTTATTTACTTTTGTATTATTTAATTAATTAATGTTTTCCACTTGGTGTTTTTTTGTTTTGCTTATATATAACTGTTCTATGTGCATATCTCGATTCCTAGCAATTCTGAGGTTGTTCCCAGCTTGACCTCTCCTGTTCTCATATCCATTTAGTATCTTAATTGGTAACTGTGCTTCGTTCATAACCAGTATTGTCGATGCCCGTAAGGGCGCCATCAGCTGGCGAGGCCACAGTTTGTTCCATCAGAATTTTATGGCCGCTGACAGCACTGGTTACGATATTCGATCGATAATAAAATATACATTTTGATTGACGCAACCAATATGGAGTGAAGCATCCGAATGTAATTGTGATTGGCGGAATCATATCTATACCATTACATTGACCTAACTTTTTTTTTTATTCATTCTCAACCTTCTTAGTTCTTAGCTGCTTCTTGAAGAACAAAGGGCGAAGACGCAACTGAGAAGGGGAAAAAGCAAATCGTCCATCTGCAGTTGCAGGTTAAGGCTTGATATGGAGTATCTAAAATGTTGATCATTATTATATATATATATATATATATATATATATATATATATATATATATATATATATATATATATAATAATGATCAACATTTTATATATATATATATATATATGAACCACTTGGCTAAGTCACATGAGTGTGGGTACAGATTAGAGTATATGTGTGGAAATATGGATATGAGTATTGCAACTTTAGAAAATGTGGGTACAAAGGTACAACAAAGAATATATATCTACATATAAAAATTATCATAAAAAATGAATGAAAGCAACATTTAAATAAACAAAGAAATAGTATAAATAAAAATATTATATTTCACTTACCAATAACCTTCAAAAACATAATAAAAACCGAGTTAGAAACAAGTTGAATTGAGTAAAAGCAAGTACTTTACAATAATTTAGATGCAAAAACTACCCAAGTATGTCTAAATCCCCGCTTTGCCTTGTTGGTATGATGACATGGCTAAAGGGACCTTAATTAAAGTACTCAGGGACAAAATCTAGACTCATTGAAATTAATTATTAAAGTTTTTTTCACAATTTAACTTTATAGAGGTGATCTTAAAAGTGATTTAGTGAGAAACATATATTAAGCTAGAGATTTTTTTTACTTTAATAATAAAAGTGAATGACCCTTATGGCATCAAAATTTGGATGATGGAAAGGTCGATCTTTTACAAAAATAACTTGAGCTAAAAATTAAAAGGTTCACATTTTGTTTAAAAGAATTTTTTAGACCATTATCTCACTCTCTCTCTCTCTTTGTCCGAATGGTTTGTTTTTTACAAATATCTCTCTCTTGGTGCCAAACTTATTTGTTTATTAAGAAAAAACGTCAGGAACTGATGTCTTCGTTTCTCTCGTGCAAGGTTTCGAAGCGCATGCATTTGTTACAAACGCTTTCTTATCAAAGTAGTTTTAGACCATTTTCCAAGGTGAAAAAGACAACTTGAGGAGGAAGAGACTTACCAAGGCCAACTTTAGATCTAACAAGTAAAAGATTCTTGATGTTATCCTTTTAGCTTTTCTCATCTGTCGCCAATGAGTCAAACAAAGGGGAAACAACCTGACTCACTCCTGGGTTCGGGTCCTTGGTTCAACAGATCCCAACTTGCCCCTTAACAGTTTTGGCTTCCACCCCAAAAAGGTTAGAAACCAGGACAATTTATAAGCTCTTGAAGATCCCTCATAATGCCTCATAATGTTCGATACAAAACCAAACTTTCGAGGTGTTACAATTAGTAACTGTGCTTCTTTCATGACCGGTGTTGTGTTACAGTTAGTAACTGTGCTTCTTTCATGACCCGTGTTGTCAATGCCGGTCTAGCAGCGGGGCCACGGTTTATTCCATCAGAAGTTTAAGGTCGCCGACAACACTGGTTACATTATTCGATCGATATTAAAAATTTATATAATATTGATTGACGCAACCAACATGGAATATTGTGAAGCACTCGACAGCCATTGTAATGGCGTAATCATATTTATACCATTACGTTGACCTAACATTTTTTTTTAATTCATTCTCAACCTTCTTATTTCTTGGATGCTTCTTGAAGAACTTAAAGGGGATTTAAATGGTAGGCCACTTGGCCAAGTCACTGTTTGAGCACCTCAGATATGGTCACTGTAATAAATAAAAAATATATATGTCAATGACCAATAACTTTCAATCACATAATGAAAACCGAGTTAAAAACGACTTAAATCAAGTATGAGTAAGTAGTTGAAAATAGTTTGGATCTTAGAAATTATCCAAGTATGTTCTACTTTATTGTTTTGGTATAGGGACATAGGTAGAAAGACCTTACTGAAGTACCCATGGGACTTAGCCACTTGGTAAGGGACAAAAATCAAGCTCATTAAATTTAATTACTAAAGTAATTTAATTATTCAACTTTTTTTTTTTTTTGCAATTTAACCTTATGGATGTGATCTTAAGAGTGGTAGTGAAAGAAATATATCAAGTTAGTCACTTTTTCACTTTAGCAATGTTTTTTAATAACCAAAAAATGAGTGATCCTGATAACATCAAAATTTTGATAATAGAAAGATCAATTCTTCTAAAAACAACTTAACTAACTAAAACATTATTTAAATTAAATTAGTACATATAAACATATTGTGAGGTTCACATTGTGTTTAAGAGGTATTGTATTTATCTGATGGGCTGGTTTTACAATTCTCTCTCTCTCTCTCTCTCTCTCTCTCTCTCTCTTGCTGCCTGACTTATTTATTTATTACGAAAAAAAAGTTGGCATGAACTGATGTATGTCGGTTACTTTTCGTTTCTTCTGAATATGGTTTCGGGCTGTTACAAATGCTTTCATTTCCTAGGTGTAAAAGACAACTTGAGGAGGAAGAGAATTGCGAAGGCCAACCTTTTAGTGGAAAAGGATTCTTGATCTTACCGTTTTCTTCGCAACTTCCCTCAAATTAGTATTGCTTTCCTTGAAAATATTTCTCCGTCTCCCATGAATCAAACAAAGGAGACTCAAGAAAATTTCGTAACAAGAAAACGTTTGATTGTGCTGCACGCTATAACGAGTCTGCAGCAACTTCCTGCAGAGTGGAAAACGCTCGATGAAAATCTTGACACTCAGGACTCCAAGAAGACACCGATTGGATCGGAAAACAGAGGGCCGGGCCAGTGAAGTTCACTTGCATCATAATCGCTTGGACCAGATTAGTCTTTCCGCGAACTCCATGAACATGGCAGTAATCTATGCTGGACGAAAACGATGAACTATTTCAAGAAACCCTCTCTGTGAACATGCTTCTCATAAAGGTGAAGGTATCTCTTCTCACAAAGTGGGAAATGGACAGGATCTCCTTTCAGCTCACATTTTTCTCGGCTTCTTACCTGCAGGGCCTCAATCCTCATTCCTCAATAGTTTTATCCCAAGTGGAAAGCAAACACGTACTTTCCAAATGCATGCAAAACTATTCAAGGTTTCGTCAGCGGCGATGAGTTGTTAGGGAAGAGTGAACAAAAAATCGAAATGTTGTTGTTCGGCTCAAAGAGAAATTATACAGAAAGTCGCCGAATGGGCCTATGTTTTGCAGATACTAGTTGAAGTATTTGAAATAATTAAACAAATTGATGAGCGACCGATCTTTCATGAAAACTCAAGAATTTCTTCTTCTTTAGTCACATCAAAATAAAACTTTTTCGACCATCTTTCGATCTTTAATTATATAATATATAAACACTACAACTACAAGCAGTCCTTCACCTTGGATTGAAATATCAACTGCTTGATGAATTTGGTGAATCACTTTTTTTTCCATTTCCTTTCACATGCGCCTGGACATGAGCACGGAGGATGGAACTTCAACTTGATGCAATGCCCAATGCCAGGTAGTTCACGAAACAAACCAACAACTGGACTTTCATTGGCCTGTTAGTTCGTCCCGGCCTGCCAGCCTGATCAGCTACTTGAAACCAAGCTGATTCTCTGACCAGCTACACTGAATCACTTAAAACCAAGCTGATTCTCTAAGCTGTAGGGAGACCAAAGAGCTTTACAAACATTCTTGGCAGAACAAAAACAAAACAAATGTAAGTGGAATTGTATTGTTTCCATCAGCAATTAACATGCAAAACTCATCGCTTCAGTTAAACTCTCTTGAAGACCCGGTCCTGGGACAAAAGCATTTTGGTGTATAAACCCAGGAGAGAAGGCCAAGCCCCATAACTTCTGAGACGATCAAAATTTTCGTTTGTGCTTTTCAAAGAAAAATGTACCCAAATCATGTTACAGCATCTTCTCCCAGCTTTCATGTCCCTGTAGCTGCTCATATCCAAATTACAAGAATGAATTCAGTCACCATTTTGCTGATTCCAATTAATTCTTCGTTACAATCTTAGTTCAAGCAATGGAGTTCAATAAGAAGCCAAAACCGCCCACGTGATTGGGGCGTAGAATTATATCATAGCTACTTGTAATTTAGCGTTATACAACAGAGTATAATCAGAGCCGGCAGTATTCTTTCATTGACCAAGCCAGCAACACCAGCCCATCATTTGTTCCTCCCCCTTGACAAACTTAAACATACAAAGGGAAAGCCACACTTTTTATTTCACTGCCCATGTCTCACATTCAACAAAACACAGTGAAGCAATAGGCAGCGATACAGGAGGAATGAAGTGGAAGTTGAAGAAGCAAATCAAACTCCCATGCTCGTGCTGTTACTCGAGGACCTTGCCTTCTGGACCTTGGCAGCCACTTCGGCCATCACCAGCCTCGTCAGTAGCAGCCCTGCCACTAAAGCTGATGCCATTAACATCATGAAGACACCACTCCAGCTCTTGGTAGAGATATAGCCTGTCAACATTGGGCCAAAAGCCGCACCAATGGACCCAGTCCCATCGATTATTGCGGTCACTGTTGCAAGCGCTCGAGAGTTCCCGTTCAATGAGCTATGGGTGCCCAAGTCAGCTGAAACTGCAGTGGTGATCAGCGCATACGGTCCATTGACAAACACTCCGGCTACAAACATGAGGGCGATGTTCGTATACAGGGAAACATCACCATATACTCGGTAGAAGAACAGTGCTGGTATGGCACAATACATGAACATTGCAGCCGTTATTGCTCTAGCATCTAGCCGATCGGATATGTGACCGGCAAGGATGCCTCCAAACACACCTCCTACGTCGAAAAGTGTAGATAGATTCCCCGCCATTTGATCTGACAAGTACTTTCCGTCAATGGCTGCAGGACATGTCAAAGGGATTATCAGAAACCAGCAGAATCATTCAATTTTTAATTGGTGGTACAGTAGAGGGGGAAGTACTTTGCAGAACGCTCTCGATTATAAAACAGAGAGAGTTGGAAATCATGTTTCCAGTATGAAGTAAATTCAGTTGATCAACACAGGGTCGATTATAAAACAGAGAGAGAGTTGAACTTGTTTTTCTAATAAAGAAGCAAATTCAGTTAAATCAGCATTAACTGCGAGTTTCTTATAAAACATGAGAATGCTTTCGATTTTGTAGAGAAATTTCAAACATGAAAGCTCACCTGTGCGGCTGATGTAGAAAGGAAGCCAATAGAGGAAAGTATAAGCCACCAACTTGGAGAAGAAGAGACAAAGAGCAAACGGAGCCACTCCTGGGATCCTCCATGCCTCCATAAAACCTACAGCTTTTTCTTTGTCACCACTCATCTGCTTCAGAAGGGGCTCCTTAACGCCCTCAACAGATTCTGTCAAATCGCCTCCATCTTTGTTGATATCCACACTTTCAGGGTTAGCAGGCAGCACAAGGAACACCACCAATCCGATTGAGACAATCAATAGCCCCGGCAACGCAAACGACCACCCCCATCCATACCTAAGAGCAGCTGAAGCGATCAATGAACCAGCTATGTTTCCCACTGATGTATGTGCATTCCATATTCCCATTATCAAGCCTCTCTTGCTCTTCCCGAACCAGTTGCCAACCACAGCAACTACAGACGGCCATCCAGTGGACTGGAAAAGGCCTGCTAACATCTGAATAACTAGGAAGTATGCATAGCTATGGACATTCAGCCAATAAGCTGCGCCAAACAATGAAGTAAACAAGCCAGTCCCAACCATCCCAACTGTCAGGAACAGTCTGAGATCGAGGCGGTCACCCAAGTGTCCGGAGAAGTACATGCCGAGGGAATAGAATGAGAGGAAAGCAAGATCAATTTCTCCAAGCATGGCATTGCCATCTTTGCCACTGAACGGTGCCCATCCACTGCTGCTAACTGTTCGATTAGCGCGGCTTGCTTTGAGATAATGGCTCGTCGGCCATGGCGATAGCCTCACTTCTGGAGACCCCGGGTCCAGAACGCTTTTGACAATGCTGGTAGTTTTTCTGGAGGCATGATAGCTTGCGTAAGCAAGAAAAGTGACGATGAGGACGATGGTCTGATATGCTCTTATGCTGAAGCCGGTCTTGCGAAGAAGTTCAGCAAACCGTATACCAGGGGGCTTACTGCTCTGCGCCGTCGGCCCCTCTAATGAGCCCATGGATTATTGGGCTAACGTTTTAGGAATTGAAAGAATAACCTGTACTAGCTATCGAGAACCAATTACTCTCCCTTCAACAATGAGGCCGCCATCTGAAACAACAAGGAGGAGAACAAAAGAACAAGTCAAATTACAACCTGTAACGGCAAAAACTTCGACAACAGGGCTGTCTTCCCATCTGATCGTATATAAAAAACCAAAAATGAAATCCTACAGAATTTCAGTAACCAACTTCAAACAATAAGGCACCTAGAGAAATTATGAACTCGGAACAAGACGATGAAATGTAACATCTCCATATCTAAGACTTGGAAGAGAGATTACCAAAACAATGACAAATTTTGGTTATCTTCTTCCTCCACTGAACCTCCTCACAGAACAAAAATTCAACGAACAAAAAATCCCAACTTCAGTTCTCTCCTCGTTAAGCAAGATAACAACGAGGAGTTCCAAAGAGAAAGGTAAGCTCCAATTAAAGAAGCGTCATATCCCTACACCCCAAAAACTTTTAACCAGAAAAAAACGGTTCCATCTTCATCTTTATCTCACACATTAGGAAAAGGGGAAACTTTAAATTTACCCAAAAAATCCCATCTTCATCCTTATCTCACACATCAGTAAAAGAGAAATGCCAAAATGTTTGTTTGTTTTTCTAAAGAGTCACGTTTTTATCTTTATCTCCCACGATAGTAAAAGATAAAGCTGGAAAGGATCAATTAGTCGGAACTATTTCCCAAAGATCAATTGAAACTTGAAAGCCGAGTAACTCAACTATTTAACATCCTCAAAGTCAAGGAAAAACTTAATATGGAACGGAGAACCTCACTGTGAGAGCAACCCCGCCGATTTATAAAAACTTGCAAAGTCCGTCAAACCCTCCGGATTACCCAGTCCCCGAATTAAATCAGAGAAAGCCAATCAACCACCAGCAGATAAAACCATCAAAGCAGAAAAGGAAATTAGGAAACCAGGATAAAGCAAGCCAACAGCCACCAAACCATTTTTATCTCATCTTCAAAATCTCCACAGAATAATAAGAACCAGGCTCAATCGAGAGGAAGAGAGGTTGAAAGCTAAAACGGAACACGAAATTTAAGTAAAAAAAATCCATAAGAAGAGAAACAAACTTACACCAAGAAGATGATAAAGGAACAAAGCAAACAACACCGTCCGCCTACGCTCCCACCCCGACTCCTCCGTCTTGGACCACCAACTCTTGACCAGCACCACCGTCACCGCCACCGGCACCACCACTTTCACAGCCACCTCCACTCGATTCCGCGGCACGAAAACGCACACGTCTTCAGAATATAAGAGGCAAAGCCCCTGAACGCCTCCCCACGAGGCCGAGTGGCTCAATCCCGTCGTGCCCTCACCCTTAACAGACTTTTACGAATTTGCCAGCCTGGTGGGCCGCGGTCCTCTTCATGGTCCATGGTCCTACCCTACGCCGGTTGGCTATGTCGACTCGGGCAGCCATTAATCTCGGCAGGATGTTCATTTAAAAATCTTTTAAAAGTTTTACTACGAAGAATGTTGGTCACCGCAATCTAATAAGTTCATGTTGAGGGAAACAAAAAAAAAAAAAGAAAAAATCTAACAACGCAAGAAGTTTGTGGCAAATTGACTAGGGAATAGAGATTGAACTTCAAAAAAGAAGTTGGCATTAGGTTAAGTACTCCAAGCATACCTTTTCAAAGCAAGTTTCTCTTAAACTCAATCTGTTAGAAGTCTCTCAACTTACCCATAAAATAAATCTCTCAAAAGATGAAACCCTTGTTCATAGTCGAGGGTTTGAGTAAATAAACTCCTGGCCATTGCCAAAGGTAGGGTTTCACAAAAAACAATTATGGTTGTAAGGAAAAATTGTCGGCGACGTAATGACCTTGTTGGTGAGTTTCACAGCCTGTTTGGATGGAGAGAAATGAATGAAATAAAATTCTTTCCTTTGTTTGGATGATTAATTAATAATGACGAAAGGAAAATGAGAACCAATAACTATGTTTGGATGCAAAGAAAATGGAAGGAAATGAAATGATTTTTTAATGTAATTCCAAGAGACATTGAGAGGAAAAGGAACGGAAGTTCCTCTCATTTCCTTTTTTCTCATTTCCCTCTTCATTTCATTTCCTTTTCCTTCCATCTATTCATTTTCTTTTCTTTCTCTTCATCCAAACATAGCCTAAAGCCCATGCCATCGGCAGTATGGCGACAAGAAAAGAAGGCTTCACAACACATTCTTTCTTTCATAGGGAGGGGAAGGGGGGGGGAGAAAGGCAAAGAAAGAATGAAAGAGAGAGAGAGACTCCCCTGGACATGGCCATCGCCGGCGACGGCGCCTTGCTGGAAATCCGTTTGTTGTCGGCCATCGCATGCTTCATGGCTGCGGCCGCCCTATGTAAGTGAGAAAGAACTGGTGCTTCAAAAAGCTATCAAACACAAACCTTCTCGAAAGTTTTTTTACTTTAAAAACATGGATTTTGGATCTGAAATCAACCCTGAATCTAAGATATGAGGCCATCAAACCCAACCTTAAAAATTCACTTGCTTTGAAATCAAATAATGTTTTATTTCCAAACATTTACTTTATCCTAGTGAATTGATTAATTGGCCTAATATGAATTTGTGAATTGACTAAAATAAATTTTAATAATGCGAAGCATTGTGAGATCGCTCAAAAGGAAATGCGAACCCCGAATTTTGCACGCCTGCCCTTGGCTCGGAAAGCCTCACAGTGGCATTTGTGTAGAATGAATGCCCAACCGAGGTCGAGACCAAAGTGCGAAAATTCCTCCCGTGCCGCGCCGCTACATTATTGGGTTGGGAGAATATACCAAAGGAATAAACCCAAACGGAAGAAAGCATATTACAAGGGATACTCTTTCACGGCCCCCACCCGAGCTGACGGCTCACGCTCGCCACCATGGGAAACCATGGGCAGCCAAACACCGCGGATCCAGGTGGGTCCCGTGCTGACCTGGGAAAATCCAACTGCCAATTCCCAGCCTCTGGTAAAACACCACGAACCATGAGAAAATACGCTCGATTATATATGGACCAGGATGTTTAATTATTTATGGACCATATTAAACCATATAACTTTTCAGTTATTACGTCACAAATATATATATATATATACATAATCTTAGAGTCTAAAACTATTTCGAGACGTGGATGAGAAACGCCTACCCATCAACTAAGACATCATATCTCCTGTTTGTAATCCAAATGATTAGCATTCATGAGAATCAAACTGATGACCCGAGTAGTTATGTTACGAAGCAGGGATATCCATCAACTATAATTCTGCATATCTACTGTTTGCAATCTAAATAAATAGATTTACAAAAATCAAATTGATCGCCTGACTTTTACTAGTCCGATTAACTATGTTACCATGAGTTGAGGATATATATATATATATATATATATATATTGTCATAAATTGTGGACCAAGCTCTATATAAGGCCTGTTGAAAAGAGGGTGTGGACGTATTTAATGTGATTAGCAACCCACAAATTATTTTATTTAAGTTTATGTCTCAAAAAAGAAATATTTTCCTTTTAGCTAGAAAACTTTTTCATAAGCTTTCAGTGACGCACAAACAATTCTAGCAAAGATAAAGCGTAGTAATGTCGTATGAAGTCAATCGTTCCATTAGAGAGAGTTTGGTAAGAAGAACATTCTTCAAGATTTCTGCAACACATATATTTTACAAGCATCGTGTTTTTTGTTTTATTGTATTATTATAGATATTATTATTAAAAATAAATATGACATATTATATAGATATGGTTAGATGCTCAACCTCAACTTCCTTGTAATCTTTTCATTGCTAGACGTCATGAAGCGCGTATGATGTTTCTTGTCCTAAGTTGATGAAATATTATTTTTCTGCCTATTAAGGAAACTGACGTAGACACTCTGTGTCTGTATTATACTGCATGTGGCATTTGATACTGCAAATAGTAATTAAAAAAAAGTATCGGCACTGTTATGAAAAAAGACGCTCCATGCAGAAGAAATACGTTGCCAATAAACATTATTAGAAGTCCCAATGGGCCAAGTTGCCAAGGATTTCTAATGTTTGTGGTCACATTCACCACACAACAAGTTGCAACAATGGCCATTAATGCTGCTGATATTTTCCTTTCCCTAACTTTTTTTTAATCTATTCTGTTTCTGACGACTACTTGGCCTTTACTTTGCTAAAATATTTAGTTCCTTACCTTAACGATCAACACTAAATTAGCTAATACTTAGACTTGGTATGACTATAAAAAATACTGGTTTTACTGATGTGCAAAAAATGTCACTAAAAGCCATATTGACGTTAGAGAAAGTATTTCTGACACTTACGTCGGTAAAAAGTAATTCAATAAAAGATGTTTTGACACATTGTTAGTGTACCCAGATATGGTAAATATGTGTTCTTAGACTTGCGTATATATGTAGCTTTGAAGTGGGATAATTCAGCACTGGGGAGCGTTTGGATGACACCATCAAAAAAACTTGGTTTTGTGAAAATTAAGCTTTATGAAAACCTAGTTAAAACCCCACTTTATGAACTTGGTTTGAATGTTCAGATGACAAGTGAAAACTTGGTTTAGAGGCAAAAACTAAACTTATGGGCTTTTCAGGTCATTCATGAAAATCAAGTTTTTGCCAAAAAATCAGGTTTTCGGGAAACCCAGTTTTAATATTATCCAGACATTCTTGAAATTATGTTGTGGGGGTAAAACCAACAAAAAAAAACTGGTGTTAGGTTGTCATCCACACACCCTTAAAGGTATGCATTTTTCTTTGCCTGAAAAGAATGATTATCCACTTGGAAGTAGACATCTGAAAATCAGATCGCCTGTCCATATCGTTAATATAAAGTATCATTTAGAAACGATTGGAATCACTTGACGTGTTCGATGCGTCCTCTTTGCAGCATATTCCGGTCATCTTTCGATTGTCGGCAACAGTAAATCCAACTTTTCCGATCAACTTACTTGCTCACTATCACGTGGAACGATCTTCATACTGTAAGATTTGTAAGAACTAGATCATTTCGGTGGCAAAATAAAACCATCAATCAAGTTCTTTAACCACATCAAAATCAATATGCTGACTTGCTCAATCATCTTGCAGACTTTGAGATCTTTTGCGCGCCGATGAACATTTTGTCGACGATATTGTGTAAAACACTGTTTCTGATGCAACAAGGAAATGGGAAGCTGCAATGCATTAGCTGTAACGTCAATAAAATGATCATCAATGTGTCAAATCTAGTTTGTGTTTTGGATTATTCGTTCAACTCTATGAAAACGAAGTCTTGTGAAAACTTCATTTTTTAATCGGTTACGAAACTTGATTTATGTATTTGATTATCAAGACTAAATTGGCGTTTTCTGTTAAAAAAAATCTTGCTAAGTGATTCAAGCCATTTGAGGCCGTCGTTTGTTGAAATTGAATTCTTTAGAAACCCAATTTCAATATCTTGTGAACTATCAATAAGATTAAAAAAGCGTTCATGCCAACCAAATTGACCATAAGAGAACTATATCAAGAACTTTGCTTTTATAAAAATGGAATATGTTGATGAGAAAGGTTTTCATAATTGGTCTACCATTTCAAAAGTTTAGTCTTATATTTAACATTTCAAAAGTTTGGGCTGATATTTCATAAATATGCATTCCTTTTTCTATATACAAGTTTGAGTTAGGTGAATCTAACCGGCTTTAGTTTAGTCAACTTATTATAATTTTATAGCTTTCTTTGCGCAAACTGCTTAGGTCCTTTGCCAAGAAATCTAGATTGTTGCTGCCCTTATCCTACCAATTATTTTTAAAAAAAAAAAGTCGAAGGAATTGAAATTTTTTGAATCTTCGTTCTCGCAACTCAACCAATCGAATTGCTCCGAAAGGTTTTAAGCAAACATTTGGATGACATATTTATCTAAACTTATTTTGTAATAAGTTTTGAAAACTTGGCTTATTTGTTGGAATCTCACACCCAAAAGTTGGTTTTCAAAACCAGTTTTGGCAAAATTTTGATTTTTTTTTTTTAAACCCCAGTTTGAGAGCATTAAATTCCCAAACACTCCAAAAACCCGAGTTCTGGCTCTAAAATCTGGTTTTGTAATGTCATCTAAGACGCCCCTAAACATTAATGTAAACTTGACAAAACAAAACATTAATATAATGTAAAATGTGACATGAGATCAAGATCTAGAGTAAATACTGAAATCCCTACCAACCTTACAAGTTTAGATCCAATCACATATTGACGAATCTGCATCAGCTTTGTTTTCAACCAAAGTAAAGACAAAGACGGCCCAGACCGACCTTTATTAACCCCAAAAGACATTTGATGTATTCAGAAAATATGAATCCCGTACCAAAATTAACAAATGTAACACAAAATGGGTCCCTAAAAAACAGACCCCGCAAATCTAAATCAAGATAGAACAAAATCGATCTATTCAGAACTAGCCTATACAAACAATATTTTTTGTCTTTTTCACAAATAAATCAACTGATTAAACTCTATTTTGTATAATCAGCATGAAATTTCGACGATGAAGCTTACAAAGACCTATTTTGGTTTTCTTTTTTCATGATTTAATTATCATCTCAAAAGTATATTTCTTTCATCTTTTTGGGGACACAACACAACATCGTGAGATGACAAATTTGCATGTCATGCTCCATGACGTACACAACAAAGAAGAAAGAAAAAAGCAAAAGCAAAACCAGAACTTGGATATTATTATTCCCACCTGAGTAAGCCTCCAAATGAATGAATCGCTCATCAGATCGACAGTTGCAGGAAGATGCCAAGAGAAATAGTTGCAGAAGGATAAACCTTCCACTTTCTTGCCTCAAACGACGTAACGCAACAGCGGCAAGGCCAAGGGATCCGAACTTTGAAAGCATAAAAGTATGACCTTGAAGGTTTCGTGTCAAAGGTGACCATGAGAAGTATAAAGCTGACCAGGAGAGTTCGAATCAGGGTTTCCTTCTCCTGGTCTCCCCAAAAACAAAGAAGTAGAAGAATCAAAGATATGTCATTGGATAAGTCCCGAAATTTTTCATTCTTTGGACCACCAACCTTTCTAGAACGGTAGATCGGGTGGTCTGGGTGACATAACCCACCGTTTTCAGCAAAGCAGGTCTGGTAAAGTTCCACTGTTTATCAAAAGGTGTTCAATTCCTTTTCCTGGAAGACGCTTGCTTGTTCCGCTTAAAGAATATTTCATAGAAAGCCACTTGTATGGCATACACAAGGGCAGAGCCAGGATTTGTTCCTCACCAGGTTTTCTTGTCCTCAATTTTATTTTTCAAAAATTGCACGACTTTCTTTTTTACTTCAGGTTTTGGATTATTTTGGAATTTGGATGGAGAATGGTATATCCATCAACTAGAGTATCGTGAATCCACTGTTTGCGATTTAAAAAGTAACACTAATAAGAATTGAAATGATGATGAACGTGGCTAGCAGAAACAAACGGAATTGTTTAAACTTAATTAGACCATGCTTAAACTTATCTATTTACGGATAAAACTTTTCTTTGTTTGCTGGTATAGTTCACCTAAAGCCAAGCGAATGAAGTAGGAGCTTGTCTCCTTCTCTCTTCCTTCACTTGCTTTCAAAGATTAAATTGTATATAGTCGGGTGAGCGAGAGGGTCAATCCCACCGCCCAAAGCGAAGCCCGAAGGTTCCCCCATTCCCCCTGCCTTTGAGGTCCTGAGCTGGTAAAAGAAGTGTTAAACTTTCTTTACATTAACAAAAGTTATCCAAGGCAATCAAACATAGAAATCACGTATAAAATGATTTAACCATTTTGATGCAAACCGGCTGGGGAGTAAGCAAAATAATATAGCGCTTAAGGTGCACAATCACTTATTAAACATAAAACCCTCGTCACTACGACGAGGATTTTGACCGTCGACTTTGTAAAAGATCTGACGGTCAAGATTCGTCGCCCGAATGGACCTTGGTCGCATCACCAAGTGCATGATTCAATTTTTTAATCCTTCCGGGTCCACTTTCAGATCCAATCTGGATAATATGCACCGACACCATATCCAAACTGTAGTACCTTACTAAAAGAGAAAAACGTCGTTTCTGCATGGATCCAAACTTTTATTTAAATACAAAGAAATTTTGATTTTTGCGTCTTTCTTTATCAATATCTAAATGTAAAGGCTGTCCAGAAATGCTGTGACTTTTTTTTTTCCCAATATTGCATTCTGTAACTAAATTAAGTTTTGTGTAGCCTTTGTCAAAACGATATAATAAATATTTTTTTGGTTAATTATAGGCCCAAAAATATTCGTTCCGCTAAAATATATGATACTTGGTCATGGATCATACACCGCTTCATTTATTTAGCCCGATCCGGTCACCTACCTCCTCATTTCTTGACAATTTTACTAGAGCTGCACAACGAGCTGAGCCAAGTCAGGCTCGATCTGAACTCGCTCAAAAAAACTTAGCTCGTTCTCGGCTTGTTTGTAAACGAGCTGAGTTGCAGCTTACAAAGATACTTGAAACGATAAATGAGTTGAGTTCAAGTTTTAGGAACTCGACTCGTTTATACTCAACTTGATTCGCAAACTGGCACTCTTTATAATATTGTCAAAACCGATTCACCGAGTGACAAGTTTTAACTTAAGGCAAAAACAAAATTTCACAAGTTACATGAGCTAACGCTTAGACGAGTTAAACGAGTTAATGCTTACATGAGTTAACACTAAATGAGTAATGGGTTGAACAAGTCGCATTCGAGCTTTATTTCATGTAGTGAAGTTGAGGTCGAACTTGGTTTAAGGAGCTCGACTCGAGTTCGAGCTGAGCTCGAGTTTTTTGAGTCAGTGGCTCTCAAGCTCGAGTTTTTTTAGTCAAGTTGAGCTGGCCAAACACAGACTGAGTTTGCTTGTCTGCAACCTATACACATTGTACGCCCGTATAGAGGGAGAGATGAAGAAGAGAATACGCAATTTTAAAGAAAGATCTTTTAAAATATTTTTCACGAAAGCAACACCTTACCTGTAGACCCATTAAAACAGAGCAAAAATTTTTTCAATTTAAAAAAAATAAAACGTGAGAAACTGCCGAACATTGTTGTTAACCGGAACGTCTCCGATATAAGGAAATTCAAAAACACGAGACATTTTACTGAATAGGACTCTGGATTAATTTTGCGATTTGGTGTTTCTAAGGCTTCGTTCAACGTAGAGAAAGTTTAAAATTATCAAGAAAGATTTTTTAGTAAAAAAAAGTCCGACCTAAAGAGAGAAGTTTTTTTAAATTCAATAAAAAACACATAGCGAAATTTCCTGTGTTTATGCTAGAGGAAAACCATATAAACTTGAAAAACAATCCCATGTTGCACAGTATTTTTCTTGTGCATCAAACGGGGCTAACTTAACTTTACTCAGATATTCCTCTTTGTTACAAAATATTATTGGATTCAAGTTTGGGTCAAACCCATATTTCAAACACGGGTGGTTGGAATGAGTTAGGTAGCATGTCTCGCATTTTTGTATTATCTAAAAAAAGAAAAAGAAGTAGATCTATGCATGCAAGTTGAAGTAAGTGGAGATCACAATTAACCATGAAAGCAAAGAAACTTATGAACCGGTCCAAACCATGGTTAAAATAAAATAAAATAAAATAAATGTTTTTTTATTTAAAAAAATAAAAAATAAATATTTTTTAATATAAATATATATATATATATATATATATAATAAAAACATCAAAAACTTATGAACGGGTCCAAAACTGGACTGGGTACTGGGCTCGATGCCCAGACAAAGGAATTGAATTTAAACCAGTATTCAAATTAAAGATCCAAAAAGAAAACAGTGGACCGAACCCGGAAAGCTAAATCTATGATCTCCGGAGTATAACGAGGAGGGGCATTTAAGTATTTATTTTATAAATATTTCTTTTATTTTAAATCTGTACCTTTTTGCTGTTATTGCTTCCCCTTCAGCTTGCCGCTTCAACTAAAAGTGTGCGATTCCATTCCCGAACAAAAAGAAGAAAGGCAAATAAATAAATGAAATAAATAGAAAAAGAGGGGGGAAGCGGAGGAATCGATCGACGGCCTGATTTCTGATCCTTCCTATCCAATCCGTCCGGCGGATCGAAGCCGCGGAGTCTGAGTTCCGAAGCTCCCCCTTTTTCTCGCGTTGGATTTTGGTGCTTCCAGAACCCGTGCGGATCTTCGCAAGGTTTTCTTGAAGAGACGGAGGAAAAATGAGTTCCGACGAACTTCTCAGCATCCAACCCAACGAACTTAGATTCCCGTGTAGGTTTCTCGTTCTCTCTCTTCTCATCGTCTCGGTTTTCCGTTTCGATCCCTGTTTGTGTTGGGCACTATTTGCTTGAGAGATCTGTTCGTGGCACTTCGTTCCTTTCTTTCTAGTGTTTTCAAATCCCAATGCTCCTAAGTTTCTTGTTTGCTTGTTTTGTTTTGTCTTTTCTTTTTTTGGGACTGTGAAGTCGAATTGAAGAAACAGATCTCGTGCGCGATCCAGCTGACGAATCAAACAGACAATCATGTCGCCTTCAAGGTACTCTTTTGATCCTTCGCTGTTTTGTGCCTTCGCTTCCTATTTTTTCGGGGGGAAATGATCACCATGTCTTAACGATGCAAATCGATGATCTTCATTTGGTTTATCAGGTTAAGACTACGAATCCGAAGAAATATTGCGTCCGGCCGAACACCGGGATCGTCTTGCCTCGGAGCACTTGCGATGTTGTAGGTATGGTCGTTATCGTCCTCCTTTTTTTAGTCACTGTTCTTTTTTTTTTCTGCCGGGATTTTCGATTTTTGGGGATTCCAGGGCTTCGTTGTTTAATGGGTATATTGCTGGTTTCGAGCTAGTTACAATGCAAGCCCAACGCGAGGCCCCACCGGACATGCAGTGTAAGGATAAATTCTTACTCCTGAGTGTGGTTGCTACTCCTGGAGCTACCCAAAAAGATATTACGCCAGAAATGGTAAGTAGGCGTTATTAGGGTGATACGTGTGTGTGTGTGTGTGTTTGTGTCCTTTTCTCTGAATATCTTGTTTAGTGAGATTGCAAGTCGATGTGTGCAGTTCAATAAAGATGCTGGGAATCATGTTGAGGAGTGCAAATTGAGGGTTCTGTATGTGTCCCCGCCCCAACCACCATCACCAGTTGCAGAAGGATCAGATGAGGGTTCTTCTCCCCGCCCCTCTTTGTCAGATAATGGCAATGCTGGGGTTGTTGATGGTGTATGTATCACCTTGAATGTCCATTGGTTGATTGCCTGGCTATTGTATGAATTGATATCTCTTGTTTCTTAATAATTTGTGCACTTATTCATATGAATTTGTTTACGCTGCAAATTATTCAGGTTGCACGGGAGCACGTTGCTAAGGATAAGAATTCAGAGGTATCTAAAGATAGATCTTTTGGAACTTATATTGTTTTTCGGTTATTCTCGTTATGTTTATGTCGTGATTGTGTTTCAACTTCCAAATCATAAAGCAGTTTGTGCATTTGTTTTTGGTTGCACTTTTTAGTTAGTTTAAGGCTTAAGCAAAGTACCTGCATCGGATCTGATTAATTGAAACTCCTGTCACAACTTTAGATCATATACCTGAAAATTCTAAAATTCTCAAGAACCTTGTAGTTAAAAACTTAAAACTTGCACCTTGGCTGCTTAAGTAGGTGCAAAGTGTATCACATAGGTCCAGTTAGATGCCTAAGAAACTAGCTTACCTGGGTAACAACTCAGATCCCTTTTCTTAAGCGCCATATCATTTGAATACGTAGGCTATTTAGTTCATTTTAATGTATTGTTTCTTTCTTACTGTTTTTAAGATTTTAAAGTTAATAGCGTTCCCTGGTCCTTTGAGGGGCTCTGAAGCCTTGGCATCGAATAATGCTTTTGAGTCTTTGACTGTTTAATTCAAGAATCGGCCTTGTGTGGATGCTTCTAACGATTTTCCTTTCTTGTTAAAATGTCATTTCGGTGACGAAGTCAATGTTTTGAGTATGTGCACACAATTGCCTGCAGAATCATTTCTATGGTCAGAGTAATACTCTTTGCATGACTGAAATCTGTAGGTTGGAGTTCTTATTGAAATGGTCTTAGTCTCATTGCTTACATTGGTTCATTGTTGCAAAAATTGAATCCTCACCCACATGTTGGGTGATAAATTGACAACTTTGTCATGCATAACTTTCCAAATGGTGGGTGTATTTTTAGATATTTTATTAAGGTAAAATAATGGGTGTTTTGGGCAACCCAACTCTTAAGTTTTTGAGGCACCTTGCAGAACAGATTTCTGTGTCATGTAAAATGGGAACATGACTTTGGCAAGATCAGCATGTATGAGTCAATGGTTCTATTGGGTAGTCAAGTAGGCTTGGTGCATGAAATTGCTAAATAATAACTATGGAAAGTCGTATTCTCACTGACTATTAGTAGAACGTGGACATTAGGCTGGGTTTGGTTGGGTTGACTGCTGACCTGATCGACTGCCCAAGGATCGGTGGGTTTGACCATTTTGAATCCAGCTAAGAGCCTGACTATCTCTTACCAAGCTCAGGTTTGGACTAGGCCTTATCACAGTTATCAGACCTAGGCTTGCCCCATCCGCCTGTACACACACACACACACACACGCCCTCAGTCCTTGCTTCCACTTAATGCTTGAAGTGACAATGGACATCTAGTCACTTTAAATACATCTTTTATAAAAAAAAATAAAATAAAATTTAAAAAAGGTGCTTCGTGTGTGTGTCACACCTATACAATGAATTTTTTTAAGCACGTCTCCCAAACTATGATTGAAACTCCAGTCCAGAAAGAGCAGATATCCTAGCTGTCAGCTTCTTCTTGAAAATTTCAATGAAGAATGTTTTAAATGATACTATTGACTGAAACTTCTACTATTTGTTCTCTTCTCTGGTTCTCCATGCATTTGTTGCCCTCACGAGAAATAACATATGTATACTGGTGTTTGTTTACTGTGCTGCATGGATTAACAAATAAAAAGCTGGTTACAGTTACATATATCTCTTGTGAGTCTCCTAACTAGGAAATTGAAACGATTAACTGGAGCAAATAATATCTTTTAATATGTGGAATTCATTTCGGATGGGAGGAGACATAGTGGAATCAGACATATTGAGGTGATGTTTCTGTTTTATTGTCTAAAAGCTCAAAAGGTTGGCCAACCTTGGGACATAGACATAGTGGAATCAGACATATTGAGGTGATGTTTCTATTTTATTGTCCAAAAGCTTAAAATGTTGGCCAACCTTGTGGATGTAGTCCAGCACAATCTGGTGCACACTTTTAGTTTGATTGCTACGTAGATTATGTAATTCATGATGAAGTTTTCAAAGTTAAATCTTAGTTTCTCCACTCTTCGGTACTAATATATGTATAATACTTCATTCAATGCATTCTGTGTTCAATTATGTACATTATATTTATGTGTCGCTAAATGTTTCTTGAAGGTGAACTTTAGGGCATGGTGGCAAACATTGTCTTGGCAATTTCTAGTTTCTATAGTGATTTTGGGAAATTTTTCTTATTTTTTATTGGAAAATAAAAAAGTGAAGAGCATGCAAGGTAATAGAAAAAAAATGTGAAATTATGAGTGTTCTACTATTTTTCTTATTATACTATAAAAATTTGTGCAGTTAAACATATATATAGTGCAAAGGGTATTGTTTTTCAAAAAAAAGAAATAGCTTGATATTGTCCTGATAATATCGCTATATTTTTTCCTCACTATATTTTGAAAATATTAAGATATTTTGCTATATATCATCCACTAGCTTCAAAATACTGATATTACTGTTTTCATATTGGTCATGTCTGTGGCTATGATCTTAGGTAATAAATTTACTATTATCAAATATAAATTGTTATTTTTCTTGTCACTTCTGCTATTGTAAAGAAGGCTTACTATAGAATATCTAGTTCATTTGCGGTTGGTCGTTTTTTGTTTGTTGTGACTCCACTCACCATTTTGAAGCAACTATGGTCCCGATGTGAAAACAATTGACATGCACAGGGACAAACAATATAGATTGCAAATCATTTTGGAAGCCACATCCGGTTAGTTTTGGGGTGTATTTTTCTACATTTAGGTCTGTATATTAAGTTTCTCCAAGAAAAGAATTTGCGTGACTTTCTCGATTTGCTTATTTTGAATGATTTAAAACCAAAGTGTTGCATACAACTACATGATCTTGGAACACAGGTACAGTTTTTTCGTTAAATCCTACACTTTCTAAATGATCTCAGTATTCTGTTTTCCTCTGTAGGAAGTTATTTTTGTTTCCCAAGTATCACATTGAGGTACTTTTATCCCACAAAGATATCCCAAGATTGGCTGTTATCCACAAGTATACTTGAGTAAGGATACTGCTGAAGGCTTTCACAAGCTTGCTTGTGATGGATTCCTGCTCCCACAGACTTTCTATAAATCTTTTGTTGCGAGATGTTACTTTACAACTGTAGCTTGATTGTCTTGAGCTTTTTTCATCTCACTTACTGATGTATTTTTAGTTCTTATATGAACCCAGGTTTTTGTTTTCATGAGTTGTCCTCGAGCCTTCTCCAATATATTGTTTGCATATGAAACTGTATCGTGCCTTTTCCTCTTTTTTTAATATAGCTTCACAGCTTTGATAGAGGGTTCTATGTTTGTACCTATGTCACATGGGTGCGGAGTGTGGCCGTGTGGGTGCTGGTGCGGGTGCCGGTGTAGGATGCGGCAAGTTCCAAAAAAAATTGGGTGTAGGTGTGGCGAGAGCATATATATATATATACATATATATGTTATTTGTTATATAAGTAATTTAATTTGTCTATATTTTTAAACTTTTTTATCAAGATTACCTTAATTTTATACAAGATTCAAAGTTTTATTAAATAAAATAAGGGGGGAGAGAGAGAAGAGGGAAAGATAGGAGAAGGGAAAAAATGAAAAAAAAACAGAGAAAAGAAGAACGGGTGCGGGTGCCGTGTCGCGCTGCACCCGCATCGGTGCGTGTGCGCCACCACAGTTGGCGCACCTGTGTGACTTAGGTTTTTACTTTTTCTTGCCCAACATTTCTTACTTAAACATAGTACCTCGATCCTGCTGTGAATGTGGAAATGGCTTTTGTTCCCATACGTGCCATACTTTTACATATAACATCCTCGGATAGGTATTACTTCCCAAGCCGGTGAACCCTAACCTATTAAATTTGCCTTCTTCCTTCTGTAAGGTTCATAACTTTTCGCTTCTTAATATAGCATCTTTCTTTCCTGCTCATCACCCTTCCTTTTGAACTGCTTACTCCTCTTTAAATAATACAGTTATTCTGGTCATATTAACTGTTTGTACCCTGATAATAGAAGGAATTCTTTCAAGCAATAGTTGCCTGGAATTTTCATGCATCTGTGTGTGTAATCTTGGCTCATGGGTTCTTTTGCTTAGTAAGAATATCTATGTGCACCAATTTATCGAGTTCATTGTTGAGCATTTATTGATAGATTATGTTGTTAACTTCTGTAGCTTCAGACAAAAGCTATTGTGTCAAGGCTAACTGAAGAGAAAAACTCTGTCATTCAACAAAACAGCAAGCTCCAACAAGAGCTGGTATGTTTTTATTTTCTCATCTTTCTGTCTCTACAATATCTTTTGTGTATGTAAATTTGTTCTGCCCATAGACTACGAACATAGGGACCACAAAACACGCATCAGATATTATTAAGAAGGTAATGAGGTTGAACGAGAAGCTGCCAGTGCTTTCGTTAATCTGCTGGCCTTTTCTCCTGACCCAGTTTTATTTGCATGTGGATCTGTCTTTATTTTTCTCTCTTTCTTCACTTTTATTTGTGCTTGATCTGGGCAAGATTGGGTACATTTTGAACTTGCTATGATGTCCCGAACTATTCTATGTGAGAGTAAATCAAAAGAAAATAAAGTTATAAATTGTTTGATGGACATGAAACATCCCATTGTGGACACAAAATATATAAGACACTTGAGATACTCGAACATGTCATCTGGTGTTCAATACATTTCTATATTGAAAATTTGAATTGTCCATGGCCAGATGTCATGGTTGAGAGTATCATTTGCTTTCTTCTTGTTGATGCTGCGTATATGAAGTGAATCTAGGACATTGTGATGAAGGAATCATCTGTTCCATGTTTTCTCTGGCTGTTAATTTACTATGAATGTTACTAAGGTGCTTTAAATGGAAATTCTGTAGTTCTGAAATCTGGTTGATTGGTTTCGTAGGAGCTTTTGAGAAAGCAAAGCAACAAAGCTTATGGTGGCTTCCCCTTCCTGTACGTGGTGATCGTTGGTTTGCTAGGAATCCTCATTGGCTATCTCTTGAGGAGAACGTGATGATGTTGCTGTTGGGTTGTATTTATGGGCAAGTCTTCACAAGTGGATTTGGACATTGTGTGAAAAAGAGAATTAACATAATTATCAGGCTTGTTAGATGGTTCTCTATTGAGCACCGTTCTTACTGTATTGGTTGATTGTTGTCATTTCTCTTCTATCTTTTTCTCTCTTCCTCTTTTCCCAGTATTGGTATCTCTTTTTTGGGGATTAGCTAGTTTACCCTAGAAATCCAAATGTTGCCTTTTGCAGTTCATTGAAGGGCATTCTCTCAGAAAACTGGAAATGCTTTTGTCAATCATGCTTTTGGCTTCTGGCTACTCTTGCTTTTGTCTTCCTTTATCGGCTCATCATTGATGTACCTAAATTGTGCTTTTCCTTTTATTCATCTAAATGAAGCCCTGCAAACGGGATTTGAGTGCAAAATCTTTGTGTTTGTGACACTGTGGTTTATTGTACAACTGCAGAACAAAGGAAGAATCATAAGGATTTGAGTTCAAGATCTCCTTACTTGAACTCAAGTTTTGTGTTTCATGAGCGAGCTCTAGATGCACCAATTTGATGTAAAAATTGTATTGGTCAATAAATGACTTTTTAATGTATAAATCCTTCTTAAACACAATCATTTTTTCTGAAGGCATGTAAAATTTGATGTCAATTGGCCAAGGCTCATGCAAGTATGGCAATTTTTTAGCCGAGTTTTGGCCAAAAAAACAGGATATAATGCATGCTTATGGAATGATCCACCCTAATTTAACACCCGTAATACGGCCTAATTGATTGTGAAGTCCTGCAAAGCGATTTACCTGCTTGATATTGAGATGGTTCTCACACGCATCCAATTGATGTCTCCTGCATTGTGGTTTTATCTATCGAATCTAAACAAGTATCATTATATATCTTCAACCTGTCTGTCCACTGACAAATAACGCATATCCGCGAACATGCCTCTGCCTGTATCGGCTTGTTTCATGTATTTTTTTTCTGTTACAAACAAAATGCCTACAAAATAATCTAAAAGAATAACCAAAAATGATAATTTTTTAAAGCCCATGTCCTCCCAATATCGTTTCAAGAATGCGCAAGTATGAACATCGAAACATAATGGGGAATTTTATATGATGATATTCACACATTACATGCCACTATATTAATCTAAACCTGGTCCATCCATGTCCACATATTATTTAAAGTCCGAATCATGCTAACGTTGACGATAGGAGGATCCAGAGAATTTGGGCTCTTGTTAAGGTGATCTGTGGCTGGAGCCAGAGGAGCATTGTTCGAAGGTGTCCTATAAAATATGCTTTCTCTTGCACGATGGTAAACAATTCGATGGGAGCCGCGAGGATCTTGGAACCGACAAAAAATCAAAACTAAAACAAATGTCATAAGGAATAGAATTATGCCTCTTGCTCGTGCGTCGCATCCATGTCCAGATCTACCGAATGTGACGGACAAGATTCAGATTTACTTCTTCCTACGTCGTCAATGGCGCCAAACGCGAAGTTGTGCGGCCAGTGAGCCTGCTTTTTAAATTAATAATTTAAACGTTAGAATTTCACAACAAGGGGATGTAGCTCAGATGGTAGAGCGCTCGCTTAGCATGCGAGAGGTACGGGGATCGATACCCCGCATCTCCACTACACAATTATTTTGCCATTTACCGTATGAATCATTTAAAACTACTCTTTTATTTACTTGTTTTGCATTTTGCTGTTTACTGTAAGAATCAATAAGAACTTATCTTTTGTTTGCCTCTTAATCTATGAAGACCTATACGTAAAAGGACAAGATTGAAAAGGAAATTTCTTCTAAGGGAAAACACGGATTCAGATTTGACTGGACCTGTCATAATGAATTTATGTCAACATGGAACCTTAATACCTAAATTTGACTTAAAATTATCTTAACAGATTAGATGTGCATGAGGAAAAAGGTTTCTAAAAACGCAAAATCAAAGACTGAAACACCTCTTTAAGCCAATTTGATTGCTCAGTGTTGCAGATACTAGCAACAAATGCTCATATAGCCTTCACATCAGTGGTGAAAAGAGGCCCTTTTCATCATTTAAGACATAAATACAGAATCCATGTTATACTTGAAGACAATGAGTTGCCATAATGAGAACGAAGAATACCAGTTGTGAAACGTTTAGGATAATTCGCCATAATGAGCTCCCCTCACAATCCCAAGTTTCCCAACGAGGATGATCCCGAAAGGAAAGGAAAGCAACTTTGTAATGGCGAGATATTAGAAGGGATGTCTCAATACTTTCCAGCAAATGCTGGGTGGCCAAAGGCAAGCCAAACCAATAGAAAAGTGGGAAAGCATTTTTGCCCCTATCATTTTCATGTTTTCTAGACAAAACACTCACAAACAATAGAAGTTTATTTTAATGTTGACTCATTTTTTAGAAATAAAATATTTGGCCAAGTTCTAATTTGTTGCAAATAATTGAATTCTATATCGCCAAGTTTAATATGTTTCAAATAATTGCATTCTCAGCGCTTTAGTTTTTTCTTTTTATTAGATATTAAGGTGGTGCATCGTGAACCTTGTAGATCAGATCAATTGAATTGCTTAGGCATTTGATCACTTGATCAAGTCGAGCGTATGCTTGCAGGCCATGCCCATACGCGCATACTGCTACTTAAAATTTTAAGCAGGCACACAGCACACTTACTACGGTTCTTTGAGGAAGCGATATCGTTTGTCACGTAATGATTATTGGTCGAAAGGTTCTGGAAATATTGAAAAACAAGAAAATGTTTTTAGCTTTATATAAAGAACATCAAGAAAATCCTGATCGTGGGGAGACCTTGAGGTTGTTATCACACAACAGAACTGCCAAAATTTGGTGTGAACTCACCACAAAACTTGACAAAGAACTTTTCTGTACTACCAGAAGGCCACACCCTTCTTACTTGGTAAAAACCAATAAAAGAGGCCTGCAGCTGGTTGAAACAATTCACCAACCATACGTGCTATCTTGTAAGAGAACCAAACCGACTAGCTCAACAAGAAGCGGGACCCAAACAGCACAAATAACGCATCTTTCTCTGTGCCGGGCATGACAACAGCTTGGAGGCAGACAGAAAATTGACTCGTTTACATTGCATGCCCTAGCAAGAAGCCAGAGGTGTCACAGCATATTTGCATCTGCATCCACCTCGCCGAGTGCAATAAATGCAACTGAGATCAGATTTGTTGAATAGCTAGAGGTTCTTATTCGAACAAGGCACCAACCATACTCCATAGATCCCACTCCTCATTCATTCCTCCTCACAGGACTGATACATTTAAAATTTGGTCGAGAAGGTTTGTTCCCTTTAAGTGGGTCTCCATGAGTTGACCAGAAGATACCAATGTCACATATGTAGAAGATAAAATGATAGTTCTATTTTACCTTTATATGCCCACAGTTTAGCTATGGAGCTATTTATTCCAGCACCAATCCACCTCACCATCGATGCTCATCAGCACGAGTTCCCTGACAATCATGAAAATCGAGCAAATACACGGCTATCTAACATAAGGGACGGCATGAGAACCAAATGACCTTGCTCCGTGCTGGCAAATGTCGGACATCTTTCAAAAAAGCAGACATTCTTGAATAAAACCACAATAAATGCAAAAACCAAGAAGTTGCTTTTTCTTAACTGGGATGAAAATGAAATGAAACTTCAAAACAAAAGGAAAAAAGAGTTCCTGAAAATTATCTTGTGAACACTATAATTTCTGCAAAGACAGCAATCAGAATTTGGTTATAATGTATTTGCCAGCCTCAGGTTAGAATTTCCGACAACCATGCCCATGGTTCTCATAAAATGTTCCCTCAGAATTGAGAGCTGAAAATAGTACCTTCTATGTTTGGAGAACTTGAAGCTACTATAGTCCAAACACATTCCATCATCTTCTGGGTGGCACCATCCCTCATGCAAAATTTCTTTCTGTCATCTTATTAAAACATGAGAAGGCTGAAAACGCAATTGATGCAGAAAATCTTTTTCACGGAAACTTCTGGACAACTACACTATAAAATAAAAAATAAAGATCGGAGTTGCCTACCTCAAACTTTCTTCTTAAAAAAATTGATATAGCAAGATGACGTCATCTCACAGAGCTGTTGTATGCGGAGAATATTTACCCATAATATGGTTCACAAGTCGTTAGAAAGCACTGGAGGAAGAAAACAAGCATCTACCTACTTTTCTTTTTTCCCATTTTTTCCATGAAAAAAAACATATAGCACACACACTAGTATTGCCGACCTGGGCTTCTTGGTGACCTCCTGCGGCTATGTCTAGATGGTGAACGAGATCTGCTCCTCCTGCTCCCATTACGATCACGATCTCTGTCTCTGCCCCAATCGCGATTACCTCTGTAATGGCTGTGCTTCAAATCTGAGGTGGCCCTCCCACTGTCCCTGCTCCCCCTGGTACTCCATTCTCGTGATCTTTCTCTTTCCTTTTCACGGTCCCTATACCTTTCCCTCTCTCTGACATCATTTTCTCGCTTCCTGTTCTCACCCTCCTTTTCTTTCTGCTTTTTTTGCTCTTGTGCTTCCTTATCTTTAACCGATCTCTCCTCCCTTGCCTTTTCTTTGGCAGCCTTAACAGCATAAAATGGCACGAGCAAAAGTGAGGCCCAAACAATGCAATCATAAAGCATAGGGCCAGAAAATTTACCTTGTATTCACTTATAAAGTCCCGAATCATGCCATACCCCATATGCTGCTTGCCAGTTATATGTGACTGGGTCCTCTCAGCAGCGTCATTAGCAACTAAGAAGGACCCACATATCTCACAAAGTGCCATCTTCTTCTCTTGTGTAAGGGTTAATGCTTTGTCATTTGATGATTGTGTTAAAAGTGTCTTTTCAGCATTCAACATATCCACCTGGGACACGAAAAAAATGATACTAAATCTTATCTAGTTTAAAGGAAAACAGGAAAGCCTTTAAGAAAAAAAGTTCATGCAGAACCTTTCTCATGAGCGCTTCAGCCTCATCAACCTTGCCAGCTTCACCAAGAGATTCCACTTGCTCAAGTAGCTTTTTTATCTTATCCTCCACTAGAGCAAGCTGCTCAGATTTCTCAGGTGGAATAGGAGGTGGAGGTGGAGCTTCCACTTCTTGTGCTAGCCTCTCACGGCCCCTCCGAACCTTCCTGTCCAAGTCCAGTACCTAAATAGTAACAAAGAAACAAAACCATTCAAAAACAAGTAAACTTGGTCAAAGAATCACATACCCACACCCCATATCCCAAGCACCACTACAAAGAGAAAGGGGGGGGGGGGGTGTAGAGAAAGAGAGGTACCAGTTTTTCACAAAACTGAGCAAGCTCTGCTTCAAATCTTGGAACATACATGTCATGCCTTGGTGATTGCTCGAAGCTGAAACAACGAACAAACGGAAATGTACATCACTAAAGCCTAGGATTGTAGGTCACATTCCAATAGGATAGAGATAACTACGTCCTTGAAGGTACAAACATAAAGTGACACCTGATTTTATATCAGAGACCATAGAAAATATCACCCCAAATCTTCCCATATCCGCTACACTAGTTAGCCAGTCAAGTTGAGCATATCACTCAAGGAAACCCACTCAGTTCTCAGTGAAAAGAATGAAAACTGTAATTAGCAACTCAGAACAAGTTAAGCTGCACAAAAGAAAAAGGAGAGGATGGTCGTATGCACCCAATTGAGCAAATGGAAGAAATAATATGATGGGGACATTCAAATAACTTAATCTATTATCAGAAATTAATACCGCAAGCTAAATTTGAAAGATATGCAAAAGCAGTTAACTATGCAAACAAATGAAAAAAGGACTAAGGTCAAAATTAAACATCTTACCATCACAGGTTTTGGATGCTTAGTGGCGCTACCACAACAAAGTGAATTCCTTGTCGACATTTCAAAATTACATACTCAGGGTACTTGCAAACAGATCTATGCACCACTTTCTGACCTATAAATAATTTATTTTACCCTTTCCAGTCAGTTTGGATAACTGGTAATGGGGCAATACCATGCTAATGCTTTAGTTAACATCAGCACACACACACACACAGATAGAGAGAGAGAGCGAGAGAAGACATTCTTTCATAATCTAAAAAGTCTAATAATAAATAGAAAATAATTACTTCAATAAACACGATTCATGTCAATCGTTGCGAAGCTTGAATGAGGAAGTTGGCATTTTTACTCCTGAACTTTTTGTGGACTACCATCAGATAAGACCTTTGAATACAGTATAAATTGTATAATACATAACACTACTACTTCATGTTACATAGGGAACTGAAACGTTGTAACATCTAAATTCTCTCATTTTCGCAATAATACAGAGAAATAGCTTTAGCTAAGAGTGGCAAAACATTAATCACTTATATGGGCTATGGTCTAGCATTTAGATTATAAACACACTGCAAACGCAAACTTTTCCCAATGAAAACCCTGAGTTTGAAATGTTTTTGATTGAATACATCCTTCCTGTTGACAAGGATCTCATGGTAAAGCTAAAGATCTGTTACCTCAATGTAAACCTCAAATAGCCAGAACTCCAAAGTTCTTATTTAGCACGCCAGTAACTCATATTAAGTTCCTACACAAACATGTAAAGCATGTAGCGGCTTACATTGGAAAAAGGTCGGAAGACAATTATAGTCATGCAAGTATCAACATGGACAGTAGACAAGAATTGCATAGCATTCGTTGTTTTAAAGCATATAGAGATCTCAATCAACCCAAAAAGAAAACTTGTGCAGCACCATCATATCTTCAAACTTCAAAGAAAATTAAATTCTTTATGGTTACAGAATATAGAATCAAAAGGGCAATGCAGTTAACAACTAAAGGTTGTAGACAATGACTAAACAAGCGTGGCCTACTCATAAGAATCTAAGGCACATAATCAAGGACAAAAAGAGAACATCTTCAGCATCTCACTACCTCTCTTTCAACTTTGGATCATGAATTTTAGGGCATGGACCTACAGCCAAAAAGGGAGGAGCATTAGGGAAGGGCAAACAATTTCTTCAGTTTGAGCGTTAAAAACTTAAAGATGAAGAAAATGAAAAGTTATGTATAAAAGATAAACATACCAAGATCACTTTTTGTATTGAAGAACAGATCATGCGGGCAAAAGCGAACCATATAGGAACCACAAACTTCTCTATCATCCCAACATATTTCTCTGAAACCCTTTTTCTCCTCTTCTGTAAGGTTTCGTGCTACAGAGGGATGCAGATCAAATGAATAAGAACCAATAATAACAATCACATTATGAAATGTAGAACAAAATCCAAAAATAAAAGGAAAAGTAAATGAAAGACCATGCATTTTTCTAGAAATTTCATGACCAAGATGCACATGACTAAACGAGAAACAAAGTCATGAAACTTTTTATAAACATATGATCCTTGAACTCAGAGACACTGGCATCATAATTTTTGGATTAGCAACAATCCAGTTAGGCAGTATTCCATCATTTTGAGGGCAGTTCCTACTGTGGCAGTCAATAAAGAACCTCCAATCTCGTCTATACCTGAATTGAAGAAAACATAAAATGGGAAAAGAATAATACAACCGGCCATTCTGTTATCACAGTGGAAACGAGATGTTTCAACCATAGACGCAACTGAACCTCTACGAATTCTGCCAACCAGACAAAACTCAGCCTAAACTAAAATACTTTGGGACACCATCAGCAAATCAATCCGGAACATAGAACTCTTCAACCTCGAAGGTAGGGAGGAGAATTGCTCCCTCAAACGGTACACTTGTAGCAGCATCAACACCTCAACAGACTGGTCAATATGTACAAAACAAAAGCATGCAAGTACGTAAACTAAAAGCACATACATAGTTCCTTCGATCTCCGAAAAAAGGAATGCTGGGAGTAAAAATACAAAAGTCATTTAGAATGGAAAGAGAACAAAAGACCAAGTCAATAACCGAGGAATGACAAATGACGCGTCCGTTAAACATTCCTAAATCCCAAAAATCTTATGTATTTAACAAAAAACAACCAGAATTATTTTGCAAAAAATATAAAACCGTATATCTAAGGTTCCTCTATTGGAAAATTCGCAGCAAAATAAACTGTCAATAAAGAAAAACGAGGACTGGGTATGAAGAGCAGACTTACCAGCACCCATTAACTCATCCAGCAGCGCTCTCTGGGCGTCCATTGCCACCGAAGTGAGGAGGAAAAAGAAACTCGATCTTGATAGGGGTTTCCCGAAATGACCGCAACGATCCCAGAGTGGTGGGAAGAGAGAGAGAAAGACAGCAGGGGGAGGAAAGCAAGGGAAAGAGGAAAGAATAAGGACGCCGAGGATAGGCAAGGAAAAACCTAGATTTTCATTGAAGCTTCTCGGTCGGGTCTACTCCCCGACGTGGATCTGGGTGATGGATCCGAAACGAATTAACAAATTGGGCGTAATAAGCTCCGAAAATTTATGTAATGAACCTATTATCCAAGTCCGTATTCAAGGAGTTCTGAAAATTCAAATTTCGTATGAATATATACCCAAATGTAAGCCAACCGCTTGTCAGAAGCGATGGTAACAAACACTATTCAAGATCTGATCCGTATCAGAGTCCTGTTGATCCAAGTCGGTGAGAGAATTTGCACTAGATTAGTAATTCGAATCACATTCAGTTTAGAACTGGCTTACTAAATTCAATTACTTTTGCTAAACTCAGTTTATAACTTGCTTACTAAATCCAATGTACCATTGTTTTTTTTCAAAGGCACAACGATAGTTGTCTTTCACCTTCTCTAGAAATTGGCTAAATAAATGAACCGTCAGTCAAGTTCATCGAGCGATGCCTACACATAATTTTCATAATTATTTAGTTCATATATATTTACTCACAAATTATTTTTTCAAAGTCAAGCAGTCGTCGTTCATGTTATTCAAAAATGAGCTCAAATTAATAGACTATTAATCAAATGAAAGAACAATTCATGATCACCTACACATCGTCTACCTTTCTCGACAAGTTAATCTGCATGCATATGTAACCACTTTGTACATTATTATATCTATATTGAACGGGATACTCATAATGTGTATATGATACCAGAGTTATATATACATATATATACATAAAATATATAAACTAAGTTAATATGAAAGCTATGTACATTGGTTATGAACTATGAGATCACTTTGATTGATGGTGCGCAAAGTGCAATACATACAAATATCTATTTTCAAGAATATAGATAAAGACTAGTATGTAGATTTTGAAAAGGTACTTCCAAACGATTATATGATGATAATGAGCACATGTTTAGTTATGCATTCCATTATATATCTCTCTCTCTCTCTCTCTCTCTCTCTCTCTCTCTCTCTCTCTATATATATATATATATATATATATATATATATATATATATATATATATATATATAGAGAGAGAGAGAGAGAGAGAGAGAGAGAGAGAGAGAGAGAGAGAGAATTATCTTCATCCCAGAATTTAAGGAAAGAGCAAAGATAATAATTTATTGTAAAGGATGATTTACCCCCTGATAGGCTTTTTCACTTACACCTTATTACATCCAAGTTGTACACGACAGAGTGATACAATCCAGTGCAAGCTGCAGTTTGATGAATAAATATCATGGCAGAATCTAGCGGTATTATAGACAGCCCACAGACGACAGGTAATGCTTTCCACAGCATTGCAAACACGAAGCATCACTTGGAAGGAAGATGAGCCCATCAGGCAGCGTTGACTCATTGATCCATATTAGGATCAGCACGAGCATGGAATCCTGCAAACCACGAAACTCTCATAAGCTGAATCCCTAGGATCAGAATCCACCATGAAACCAATCCTCTAATGCCGTGCACCACCCATGGTGGTGCCGCCACCTCGCCTGCCAACTTCAAGCCTCTCATTAGCTGCAAAACTCTGTAGGCCTCATAGACGATTGGAGCAATCAACCACACAGGTGATCGCCAGTGCCATGTCAGCATCTCTGTCAACATCTGCATGAACAAGAGCAGAAGATACGGACCAAAAAGAACAGCAAAAGAAAGAGACGGCAATGGCGGCTGCAGAATGCTTCTGTGGGATGCCAAAAGTATCATCAAAGGAATGACAAAGCCTGCGAATCCTGCACTTAGGTTGCAGAACCTGTAATTCCAAGGGATTAGATCGGTAGGTGTATGTGATTCTCCCTTCAAATTTGATCCAGCACTCTTCAAGTTTGATCCAGCACAAGCATCTGCCATGAGCAGAAATAAGGTGGCACCAATGTTAAAAATGCAGTCTAAGCCGACCAAGGAGAGGAGACTTGAGATATTGCAGCCAAGGAATACAGAAGACAAGGGCAGCCACAGGGTTGGAACCATGCCAGTCACGAGCAAAACTGAAGGTCCCAAAAGCCACATAGGCCATCTCAGAGGTTGTAAAGATTTTTCTTGGCTGGTGGTGCTGTTTACACTCTCAGAGATGCTTGTTGTGCTTGCTTCTTGGACATCCAGGGATTCAAAGATGTTGCTCTCCTTTATGGTGCTATCAACGTCACTTCTATCAGAGTAGGGAAGTGGTGAGGGCTCCCATGCAGACAATTGTGAACAAAGGAGAACAGAACGTTTGATGACAAGACCTGAGGGCATGAAATTAAGAGATGGCTTCAGAAGTCGAAATCTATAGTTTGATAACTGTAGCTGGGAAGCAACATTTGTCATAAGATGTGGAGGCCTCGGTAGAAAGATAGCCTTCTCCATTTTTAAGAAAGGTGTGGTATTCATCACTCAAGAACCGCTCTGCAAGACAATGGAAAGACCAATTGTTAACTGAAGAAAAGGAAGAATAGAAGCAGGAAAGTTAGACAGATGCTATTCAATATTCAGGCTTCATAACTGGGACAGGTAACATTAATCAAAAGATAAAAAGGAACATGTAGAGATGAAAACAATGAAATCAATTCCAAAATGAAGTCAAAGCAGAAAAGAGAGAGTGCCAACTTGTAGGACAAAGAATGTCCAAATACAATTCATGAGTTCCAGGTGACTGAAAACCCATAATGTGCTGAGCTAATGAAATACAACAAGATGGGTGTTAACTGGGAGATATTCAGTGTGTTACTTTTTCTAAAGTAGCCAAGATAAGGAATTACAACGACCTGACATCAATTATGAGATAAATAAGGAGTTCCCATACCTATCTATTCAGTTCTGCAGGCATGAAGACTGTTAACCTTTGCTTTCAAAATCTTCATTTTGAGTATTCTCATCTTACCACAGCCCAGTGTTCAAGTCACTTATAAAGCAAGACTTAATAACCATATCGAGAGATTCCAAGCCTTATGACTCAAGGAGGTGACCTAGGAATGAACCTGTAATTCAGTCTCTGAGAATTGGTTATTCCTTGTTGGAGACAGGGCATTAAGATGGTGAGTCATTCATGAGCATCCGCTAGTGCATCATGTGGTTAACTGGTTATTTTACCTTTTAACAACGTCCAAGTAGATGTTGAACAAAGAAAAACTCATGCTTGACTAGATAATCACTTTAAACGTCCAAGTAGATGTGCATCACAAAAATGGATATACTTACAGCTAGACCAGGTTTGCCATAGCCTATTACCATTTAGTTGACTGGATTAGTTTTTTTAAAGGCTATATTTTGGCGTTTTCACCAATTGATTTACTTATGCTTCATAGAACAACCTGATTTTGCAAGAAACTTAAAATATACCATAACCATGTCCAAGATACTGACAGTCTGTTGAAACAATATAAAAGAAACAGCAAATAACCATAACTTCCAATTTTTGTCTACTTCCAAATTCCATGCAAAGCCCAGTGAAAATAACCTTGCCTACCCTGGGAAGCAAAACTGGACAACAACGAAGCTTTGAACACCAAGTTCTATGTAATTATACACAATAAAACCGTCTAATTCACTCTGACACTGTAGCAGCCTTTCTACATGGTTACTGCAACAGGACCAATTTGAAACGTGGACCATAGGCATCAGGAGTAGCAATTCCCTACATAGTTCCTGCAACTGGGCCAATTTGAAACATGAACCATAAAGGCCTCAGCCTTGAGTTTCAGCATTTGAAAAGGTGGCACTTAGATCAACAAATTCTATCTGATTGGTTATAAAGCAAAAGAAGGTTTTGCACCATGAATAGCCATAATAACTATTTTTTGCAACAATTCTCACTTCCACACCTTATTACAAACTCCGACATGTATTGGTCTAGCAGCTTAACCTTTTTCCCATTTATCATAATCTAATCCGTCAATCTTGTTTTTAGTTTCATACTTCATTTCTTCAAGTAAATTGGTAGGTAAAAGTTCAGTTCAGATATTCATGAACATCGTTTGACCAGACAAACAGAGAACAGATAAGAGCGACTTGTACAGCTAGTCCACCAACTGAACATACTATAATGAACTTCTTCCGAGTGCTTATATAACTTGCTCTTAGTTTGCTTACTTCTTTTGCTAATGCCACCTTGAAGCACAAACAGGATTGTTGAGAATCCAGGTGCTATGAACTTTTTACACCCAGAATTCTTTATTCTCTTTCTTTTAATCATTTGTTTCACATCAAGGCTCCAAAACGACAAGTGAAAAAGCAAAAATAGGTTGAACAAAAATTATCCCCAAAGTTCTGGATCTCCCTTAAAATTCAACCACAGATGTTCCCACTAGCATGGATTGCACTACGAGAACAGAAATTCATAATTCAGATATATGTCTCCTCAATCATTATGAAGTCAAAAATTGCAAGCTTCTGCTTGTCAAACAGCCAACAGAAAGTTTCTTTTTATTGTTTCATGAATCATTATGCAGCTCCTAGAATGATGATGCTGACCAAATCTCTTTCATTCCATTATGATATCCATACATGGATAAACTCAATATTCAATGACAACACAAAACGCCTTCTTGTCTCTTATCTAGCATTAAAAACTAAACCTTTGCCCTCTCTCGAACGATGCAAACTGGCATCTGGAACAACATTGAGATGTCTAATTTTGTTACCCAGCAGTGCCAAAATTACATATGTATACCCACATGACTTGGACTTTTAAGATAAGCTGAACATTTTCAGTTCTTTAGGTTGTTCAAGAATGGGACCAAACCAAATGTCACTTGTCTGTGGATCATCAAATTCATCAACTAAAGACCACTAAATGTTGGATCATTAATCCTCAGAGACAGATCAAGTGCCAGGTAACGTTGGATAAGCAAGTCGAACTCTTCAGAATCAAATCAACATCACTCAGATATAAATCATCAATTCTGACCCTCCGCCTCAGCAAAACCATCACCAAGAATAAAACAAAGCGTCATATATTTTTATTGAAATTTACACAAGAGAAACCAAACATCTGATGTTTATGACACAGAAAACCAGTCTCTGTACTTTACAACCTTCCATCAAAGTTAACCAGTTAAACCCTCAGAATTTCGCACCTATATATGCAACTTAATGGAATGGAACGAATTACACACATCAACAATGAATTTTGCCAACAGATAGCAACTCCAGCTGATCCACTCAGGACCAAGAAATCTCTATGTTGAAACAGGACGCGCTAGGAACTATCAAATAGTGACGCTGGTTGAACCTTGTACCCGCATCTACCTCCTTGTCATGACTCCTCTTCAAACCATTAGGAAAATATGAACGATCAGAAGCAAATATTAACGATCAGAAGCAAAACCATCCAATAGACTTGTCGAATCATCTAATAGAACGAAAGAGGCAGAAAATCCAAGTGGGTTTTCCGAATTTCACAAAAGAAGGCGTAATCTCAAACACAGGCAACAGAAATTTAATACCAATAGACTTTAAGTTAGGCAAAGAAATCCACTCGGAGCAGATATAAAGAGATCCTGACCAAAGGTGGCCGGTGATTCAACATTGAGATAGTGAAACCCATTAAAGAAAACAAACCACGGCTTACCTTCTTTATGAACAAAAATCTGTCGATGCTCTGGCCGTGCGCAGAACGGAAGCACGCGATTCTACGACCCACTATGGCGGGACGACCGCCAACAGTGCTTCATGTGTTTGGACCGGAAGGTTACACGCAACGGCAAAAATTGCACCACCCACCTGACCGTCCAACGGGTTGGCCTAGTTGGGCAGGGTCCGTATAGGTCTCTCGAAGTTTACAGGTCAACCTGGACTATCAATCTGTTCCGCCCATGAACAAGGGAGCCAAACCATGACAGTTGCGACGATGAAGACGATGGCATCCGACTGGGCGCAACCCGGTTTGGCTGCCCATTGAACTCGGTGGGCGCTGGATACAGCCCGCTTTCGATTTCTTGCCCCTTGATATGTTCAGTCTCTGACGACTTGACCGACGGAACTTCCAAGATCCTGACCTTGTTCGAGTACCATGCGATGATCCTATTGTTGCTCCAGACTTCAACTCTCATGAGCGCTATCCTCTGCGCAAGCATGAGTATGGCGTATCCTCAAAGGGAGAATACTAACCATGATAATTATTCGCAACTAATTGTTTGTTAAACAAAAATCTTGTTTCTTTTGGCTTTTCAAAACGAAATATATTGAAAATGTTGCAAAAGAATGTAGTATCCACAAAACACAAGTGCATCTAAATTACATTATTAGCTTTCTTAGTTAACATTTTTTGTTGTTCAAGTTAAAGGAAAAGAGGTGGTCCTTTTTTAAATTGTGGAAAAATGTAGAGCTGAAAATGGGGGCATCTGTAAAATAAATGAACGAGCTCAGTTTCACCATGTTTGAGCTTGATCAACTTCACGAGTCGCGCCACGAAAGAAAGCAACATAAAGAGCTGATGCTACTGTATGCCGTGTTTGCCTTGGAACCCAATTCGATCTACCGGAATTGCAGCCCATGCGCGTTTATTTATTTGCTTCCATAGTTTTGGCTTGTATATTCATGATGGTAGGACAAGTGACTTAGCTCATCAAGCTCTAAATCTCTGCGTTACTTGAGCTGATCTTGCCCATACTAGCCTCTTATTTTCTAGTGTCTGGTCTACGCGTGAAATCGACCACTAATTTCAATACTCGATATGCACTGTTTATTTGGTAGGTTATTTCTTATTTCTTTATGGATTTATTTTTTTTTTTTTTTTTTACTTATAGGGATCTTTTTCCAATTTCCCCTTATAGATGGTCTTTTTTCTTGTCCTTTTTTCACATCCCAAGGGCATTTTGGTCTTTTATCCTCATGCTTTGGCTTCAATGCGCAGGTTTCACCTTTTTAAATTTAAAATTAAGTAATCTAAAAAAATTACATGAAATGCCCAGATCAAACTTGGATTTGATAATTAGTGTCTCTCCTTCAAATTAGTCTTCCCCCTGCCACAATGTTGGAGTAACGAGGGCATATTGATCATAAGCCGAATAGTGTGTTGAAACTGTAGGTTCAGCAATTTGGCCAATTTTTGTCTCTATTGTAGATCAAAACAAAATGGGGGGTCCCTTTAGGATAAAGGAACAATGCAATCCAATAAAAAATGCTTGGTAGCCATGAGTTACAAGAATTTGCTTTCTCTATCCATCTACATTCTAAGTTCACATACACACCTCTCAGTTTAGGATCTCCGCATTTGGCCTCCATGGATGACACAGTAGACAAGCTGGTCGTCTTCTTGGCGAAGCGAGATGGCATAGACAAGCTGGTCAAGACCTTCCAGTATGTCTCCAAGCTCGTCCACTGGCACGCAGAAGCCGTCCACCCAAACATAGCCCAGAGAGCCAAGCAATGGGAGCTTGCCTCCGGGCTCAGCCGCAAGGCCTTCCGAACTGGCCGGTTCCTCACCGGCTTCAATGCTCTCCGACGAAATCCCGGCGCTACCCACACTTTCCGGTTGCTTGCTGTCTTCGCCAACGCCGGTGAGATGGTCTACTTCTTCTTTGATCATCTTCTATGGTTGGCCAGAGTAGGCGTTCTGGACCCTGGTATTGCCAGGAGGATGAGCTTCATATCGGCATTTGGGGAGTCAGTAGGCTACGTCTTCTTCATCATCTCGGACTTCATCATGATCAGAAACGGCCTAATTGCGCAAAAGAAGCTCCTCCAGGCACAGAAGTCCGGCGCCGATCCGGCACCGGCCGACAAGGAGGTGAAGGAGAAACTGAGGAAGATATGGGGTGATAGGATAATGAGGTTGATGGCTGTGGCAGCCAATCTTGCTGATTTAGCCATAGCATTGGCTGATATAGAGCCCAATCCTTTATGTAACCATGCAGTGACGTTGGGCATAAGTGGGCTGGTTTCTGCTTGGGCTGGATGGTACAGAAACTGGCCATCTTGAGCTTCCTCTGTTCAAGACATAATCCTATTATTACAAAGCTATGATAGCCTAAACAAATCATTTTGATCTCATTTCAAATATAATCTTCGTGTGTATGTGTGTGTGCATATGCGTGCAGTGTGTGTTTTTAGCTTTGTTAAACAATATTATGCGATGCCAATCAAAATACAAGTATAAATGCATATAGAAAACATATATATTTATATGAGACATTAATTTTTTGTGTACCTTGACGCATCAAAAGCAAGTCTGATACCTTAGAGGGTCCCTCTGCTCACCCAAAAAAACAGGGAGCAAATTGATAGATTAAACTAGAAAAGGAAATTTCTCATTTTAAATAAAGAGATGAGTATAAAGTGAGAGCGAGCTTTTCCATGTTTCTCCCTCTTTGAAGGAAGTGCATTTCGAGTCTGAGAAGTGAGAAGCACGCTTCCGGCACATAAGAGTTCATCTATGGGCGGATGAACGTGTCCAGCCAAGGGCGAATTCGCATGGGCCCTGGCCTCACCTCAAATTTTATTAAAAAAAATTACGTGTAAATTTTAAAAGATTTTGTTTATCTAATATGAAAATTTTGAAACTGATATTTCGACGTGTGTCAAAATTTAAAAACTTTAGTTAGGCCTTCCTCATGAAAAAATTCTGGCTCCACACCTAGGCCGAGGCCGGTAGAGCAGATTGGAGAAAAATGGGGCGATAGTGGTCGTGCCCAGATCCACGCATCCAAGACCGGACCATATTCGACTCACTTCAATTCGGCGAACGGACTATGCCTGCCGCCTGGCAATAGAAATGGATCAATTTTTGCATCAGATATCAAATATCGGATCCACACGGACTGAAATCCTACCGTACTTCAGTACTAATTATGTACTTATAATACGTAACTGGATCCAGATCCAGTATTATGGGTGGCCCATATTAGACGTCATAGGAGCTGGTGGAGACCCACCCACCGACCACCCCCCATGAGAAATCCCGTTGTTTCAACGTCCACTAAACCAGTGGAGCTCGGCTCCTGCAGGACGCATTCAAAGTTTTCGGCGTATAAAGTTTGTTTTTATATTTCTACCAAAGCTTTGAATATATTCAAATAAATACAAGTAGAAGTCGAGCATAGAATTGGTCAGAGCTCAATAAATGACAGCGAGGAGATAGGTTGAATTCATTGTTTATATGCATGGTCGATGCTCTTTATACTCATTAGTTTTATGGTCGGATTGTTTTTTTTTTTTTGTTTTGCATCAACCGGTTGTAGTTAGATTGCTGTTTTTTCGATTAAAAAACGTTGCAAAAAGTATATTTTATCGTTAGAAACAGTAACAAGCAACTTGACTGTCATCAATGAAATTTTTTAAGCTTGCTTAAAGCAATCAATCATCTCTCATGAGGAAGGAGGATGATGGGCCCAAGGAATTTTTTCATTCTACTGTCAAAGAGATATTAACTGAAACATCTAAGATTTTCTCCACATGGAACGAATAAAATCACTGAAACTTAGAAAAAGACAACCTACAGTTGACTGTTCTGATACTAAACTGCCAATCAGTATAGACACAAAATTGCTTTGCTTTGAAATTTGAATTCCTTCAAGAGCTTCTCGTTTTGCTAAGCAACTAGATCTGTTTGGATTACTTGCAGAATCAACACCGCGTCAACATTCCCTCAAATGACAAACCATCTTGTCCCTCGCTGGGTCTCAGCGGGATGATCAGAAGGTTGGAGAGAAACCTGAGGAAGAAAAGGAAAACAAACGGGTGAGAACAATGTTCACCAGGAAAACAAAGATTGAGAACAACAGAGACAATTATTTCACAATGGGAGTTTGTATTCCAAATTGGAAGCATGTCCCCCGCATCAACGAAATGCCGGTTCTTGGCCTTTGAGCGCCGTAATCTCAGACGTTCTGTCTGATCCACGCACGACCAAGTAATGCAATTGAACAACAGTCGATTCAGGGCCGAAACTCGGAACCACCCAAGCAACTCAATAGACAATTGAAAGAGAGAGAGGGGAGAGGTTCTAACCTATTCAGAAGGATTTACAGGCAGAGGCTGGTAGCAGTGCGAGGACTGATCCGCAGCAGAGGAGCTGCAGCAGCAGAGGAAGCGAAGCATCTTGCTCAGGGACCGCTTGAGGACAAGGCCTCTTCGAGGGATGAGGCCACGACCGCTCCACTTCATTGTGAGTAAGCTTGAAGCACCACTCAAGAGATTCTGAGGCGACAGCTGAGAGAGAGGAAGAGAGAACGGCTTGGATGCCGGCGGGAGGAGATCGGCCCCTGTTCTTATAGGCTCTGCCTGGTGGTGGCCCTTCCATTAATGGCCGCGTTTGAATGAGTCTATTGGGACCCCAAAGACTTTCTTGACTCGTTCATAACTGCTATTTTTTTTTTTTTGTATAGGATGTGACACGGTAAGGGGGCGAAGTCAGAATTTTTTTGTAAAAGTGGGCTGAATTAATTAAAGTTTTTAAATTTTGATTATGGTCTAAATATCATTTTTCAAAATTTTTTATATAAAATAAGTGATTTATTTTTAAATTTACATGTAAATTTTTAAAAACTTTTTTTTATGTGGAGTCAAAAGTCCAAGCAAGCCCTACCTTGACCCCGCCCTTAACGATACAAATTATATAATTAGCAGGACTCACTGCACCGTCGGTCCGGGTATTTGAGAAAACGGTGAACAAACGCGTTCCTCAGGTCCTTTGATCCAGCATTCCTCGTTTGCGTGAAGTCCGTTCCATTTGCCTGTTACACAGGAGCCTTCGAATTTGAGAAGCCTTATCGAGTCTCATTCTTGTCATTCTCTACCTTCCAACTTTTCTTAAGAGTTGCTTTCTAATGCATAATCAATGGATCATTAAGAAGGCGTTTGATAACATGAACATTGTTCATGTCACATAATGTACATATAATCAGTTCTTTAACCCTTTAAACCCTTCTCAATAAAAGGAAAAAAAAAAAGTCCTTAGCATTGGGAACGCAGATTATATGTCTCAGGGCCGGGTCATGTTTGAGATGCAAAATGACCAGAAAGTCCTTACTTGGTAAGAACAAAAACGTTCCCTTTTTATAAAGGCAAAAAATGAAATCAAAACAAACAAGTTTTTGTAAAATGCCGAGATTATAGATTTTTCCACAAATGGCCAAAATACCCTTTACACAAGCCTATATGAGGGATTGATTATTTGCCTACATGCTTATGCCTGTAGATTGCTAACCAAACAAACTCTAAGTGTACACAAAAGGCATTTTGAGGATTCTATCTTTTCCACTTACCCTTTCTTTTTTTCTTAGTCGAGGGGCTTTCCTTTGACATACTGGGGGTATTATGGTCATTCTGGACATCAATGCACTTGAACATGGTGCATACAACTAACGTTTTTTTGGCTCTAAAGTAATGTGAATTTCAATTTTGTGACAACGTCTACATGACGAGCTTCTTATCTTAAAAAAGGCGTCTGATTTGGAAGCCAATCTAGAGAATACTGTCCCAAATGTTCCACTCGGCAACTGAGTGCATGCGAAGCGTTTAATAAATGGGTCTCGACCAGGTCGTTCCTCTCTTTCTTTCTTTCTCTTTCTAGAGGACTTTTTGTTCCTAAATTTTGATATACATTCTTATCTTTTTCTCTCTCTCTACATATATAATAATAACAATAATAATATCTTTGAAAGTTGTATGTTCGGTCGGACCTGTTTGGATCCAGTGCCTACCAAGCATGGGCTAATCTAGCATCAGATAATCGTTGGAATCGGAATTCAGACGTGAAGTTGAAACTTCTATGACTGCACCCGTTTTTCCGATCGGACAGGCGTAAGATACCGCTTTCATATATAACCTGGTCCGATTTTAACATCGACTCCAGATTTCAACCACTAAACTCTATATCGAATCTGAATCTGATTACGATCTAAATCATATTTTCTTTAGTAAATTCGATTACATGGTCCTGGATTGACTTTGCAGTAACGAATTGACGATTCTAGATCCTTTTCTGGAAAAATTAATTAATTACGACTCCTCTGGAAAGAACATAGAGATTGTGAATAGGATTAGCTCAAATCTATAGATTCTGAGGTCGAGCTTTCTTGGTTGCTTTTAATCGTCACCGGCCGTCTCTTTCTGCTCTTGGTCTTCCGTTACTCTCTGTCCCTTGCCGTCTTCCTTGCTTGGAAAACTTTCTGCTCTTGAAAAGAAAGAAGCCGTATTGTTGAAGTTGGAGCCTGCAGTTACGAGCTCACCGAAAATCTCTCACTCACCTAACCATTAACCGTTGGTCCGTTGCTAAGGCCGAAAATCTCTCACTCACCTAACCAAGTAGTTTGATTCTTTTTCAAACAAGAGGCCACTTGGAAGTAGACCCCAAAAATCTCTCTCTCTCTAGTTTCCTTTCTTTATTCCAAAAGCAGAGTTGCAGGCCAAACTTGTTGGAGATCCTGGGCGGAACCTAAAGTTCCTACAGCGTGCACAGGCAACCGTTCGTTGGCTACCAGAATACGGCACTTCTTCACCGTCCCTGCGGCCGCAGAGGCCTCAAGATTGCCACGATCTTCATCCTTTGCGTTCTTATCGTCATCTTCTTTATCAGCGTCACCAAGAACAACCAACAACCATACCCCATATCTACCTCTCTGGGTGCAAACTGGCGGTCAACATTCCGACGATCTTCACCACCGATGGTCGTACTCCGACCAGCCGCTTCCATCCTGTGCTGGTGGAACCTGAAGGGAAACCAGGGCCCGAGTGGAACTGACCGCGCTCTACGTCAGAGTCGCCCTCATACTGCTCTGCATCGCCGACTTTATCTTCCTAATTGTAGCGCTCTACCGGCTGTTCCACTGGATACGGACGTGGACCTCCGAAACTTCTCAGCACCGTGAGCCAGTTCCCTTAACCGATGCTGGCTCATCCACCACCGCCGCGGACGCCTTCCCCGCCGCCTGGTGCGTACCATGCCCATCAAGATGAAACCGACACCGAAGCCGGTTGAGAGAGGACGAGATACGACCCCAGCCACCATCACGAATCATGTAGCCGGACACCGGTCGGCGACAAAGATTGAGTGGTACCAAAAAGTCGTGTCTGAGGCGCTATCGTTCTGACAAGAGCCCAGAGCACCGTTTGGCTTGCCGTCGCCGGCGTTAGGAGGTCAGAGTTCAATAATGACGGTGAGGATATGATCCAATCAATTGTTGTGGGACTCATTGTTTAGATAGGATCGACATTCTTTCAAGTGGTTTAATTAATTTCATGGTCGCATGTTTTTTTTTTTTTTGCGTCAATCAATAATAAGACGATTGATTTTTTACTTTGTATCGCTAAAAATCGCAGTAAAAAATGTACTCTGTTGTTAAAAACCATAATAAGCAATTGACTATGGCTAATGCATCTTTGGCTATGTTTTTTAACAAAAAAAAAAAGTTATGGCTATAATCGGCTAACGGAATATTGAAAAAAAATAGTCAACTGATTTTAATTATCATTATACTGTCAGTCAGTCCGAGAGATCTTAACTGAACATCGATATAACTCGTTGAGATTTTCTATTCATTTTCTCAACAAGAATAAAACAACAGATGACACCAACAGCAGAAGTTGCCCTCCAAACTCACAAAAGGTTACTGCCAATCAGAATAGACACAAAAGTGCTATTATTTTGCACAAAAAGTTTACAAAAAGGCAACATACGGTTGACTGTTCTGATAAACTAAACTGCCAATCAGAATAGACAGAAAAGTGCGTCTATCTTGCACATTGAATTTTCTTGAATTCCTTCAAGACCTTCTCGTTTTGCTGAGCAACTAGATATGTTTGAATTATTTGCAGAACCAACACCGCGTCAACATTCCCTGAAATGACAAACCCTCTTGTCTCTAGCAGGGGTCTCAGCGCGATCGAACCTGAGGAAGAACAAGGAAAACAAACAGGTGAGGAGAACAGCGTTCACAAGGGAAACAAAGATTGAAAACAAGTTCAACAGAGCCAATTATTTCACAGTGGGAGTTCGTATTCCAAATTGGAACCATGTCCCCAGCATCAATCAAAGGCTGGTTCTTGGCCTTTGAGTGCGACGACCTCGAGCATTCTGATCCACGCCCGATCAGGTCGTGCAGTTGAACAACAGTCGACTTGGGGCCGGAACTCGACACCACCCAAGCAACTCAATTGACAACCGAAAAAGAGAGAGAGTGAGAGAGGAAAGGGTCTAACCTCATCAGACTCTAAGCGAGCGGGCTGGTTGGGAGCGAGAGGCTGAGAGCACTGATCCCCGGCGGAGCAGCAGCTGGAACAGGCGAAGAAGCAGCAGAGGAGGTCACACATCGACTTCAGGGCTTGCTTGAGGACGCCGCCTCTTGGTGGGATGACGCGAGGACAAGTCGACTCCTTTGTGAGTAAGATTCGAGCACCACTCAAGCTATGTCACGTGGGTGCTTCCAATTTGGACTCGCACCCGCGTCGGGTGCACTTCGGGTGCGCTCTAGGTGCGAGTAAGATTCGAGCACCACTCAAGCTATGTCACCTGGGTGCTTCCAATTTGGACCCGCACCCGTGTCGGGTGCACTTCGGGTGCGCTCTAGGTGCGCACCCAATCAGCACCCAACGAGGAGCTCGCACCCAAACCGCACCCGAGGGAGAAAGGGACGATTTGGGGGAAAGGGAGAGGGAGAGCAAAGGAGGAAGAGAGGTGTGGACGGGAGGAAAGGGGGAAACAGATGGGAGAGGGAGGAAGAGAGGTGAGGACAGGAGGAAAGGGGGAGGAAGAGAGGCGAAGACGGGAGGAAAGGGGGTAACGGATGGGGAGGGAGGAAGAGAGGTGAGGACGGGAGGAAAGGGGGAAACGGATGGGAGAGAGAGGAAGGGAGGTGAGGACAGGAGGAAAGTGAGGAAACTGTGAGAGTCTGCCAGTATTGAGCGGATCAGCATGGCTCGCCATTGCTGCAACTGGCTCGTCGGAGGAGAGTCGCTCTGAGCTCAACTCCACAGCAACAGAAACAAGGCTGGTGTGTAAGGAAGTACCGGGGAGATTACCAAGGAAGGTATCATCTTAAATCCCTTGCAGTGGGAGGCTTAATTATAATCCAATTTGAAAAGATTAGATTAAATTCATCGTTTTCTTATTAATCTTTTTGTTCTTAGCTATTTTATTAATCTTTTATATTATTATATTTTAAAAATAATAAAATACTCTCACCTCACCGCCGCACCTAAATTTTTTAAAATGTGTCGCACCGGCACCAGCACCCACACCGGCACCCGCACCATGCACTCAGGTGACATAGCACTCAAGAGCTTCGGAGGCGACCGCTTAGAGAAAGGAAGAGAGAACGGCTTGGATGCCGGCCGGAGAAGATCGGCCCCTGTTCTTATAGGCTCTGCCTGGTGGCGGCCCTTCCATTAATGGCCGCGTTTGAATGAGTCTATTGGGGCCCCCAAGGACTCTCTTGACTCGTTCATAATGCTTTACAGACATCCACTGTCCCCACATAGATTCTTAAAAGGTCGTTAATACGGACAAACAAAACGTCCCGTTAACGGAATCCATCGTTCCGTTCAAGCTTGGTGGTTTGTAACCATTTAAGCAAACACGTTTGTTGTGTTCATTAGTTGATAAATTCGTGATTCGAACTTGCAAACAAGTTCATTCATTGTGTTCTTTAGTTGATAAATTCGTGATTCGAACTTGAATAGGCAGATTACCGGGTCATTAAGTTGAGTTTCAGCTTAACTGATCGATTTGGTTGAGTTTAAAAATATTTGAATCTAGTGAATCCAACCAAATTGGGCCGACCTTGACTCGTAGCCAGGTTTTCTAACAATTCAAGCTGGTTCGGGTGGGCGAGTCAGCCAAGTAAACTTTTTTGGCATGGTTGGCCCAACATTTCCTGTTTGCGTGTCGTCTGCTCCACTTGTCAGTACACACGGGATTTATCAAGTCTCCTTGTCATTCTCTACAGTCAACCTTTTTTGTAGAATTGCTTTTCAATGGAGCACTAAGAGAGCAAGAGGGCTTTTGGTGACATGAACGTTGTGTTCTTGAAATGCATATTTTGAAGTATATAATATAACAATACAAGTTTTGTTGTAGAAAATATAATGTAATCATGGATTTTTTTTTTTTAATTCAACAATCAAACACTTTGTGTTTTTTTTCAAATAACAACGCAATGTTATAAAAAGACTTCATTATAAGAAAATATATCACAAAAGCACATTGTTCTTTTTATCAAATGCTCTCTTAAGGAGTTTAGAAGAATAATGTGTCACAGTACAACCTGGAAGTCCGGAACAGTTTAAGAATCTGTTTGATAGGAAGGAAGGGAATCATAGATACCTCTTCCAAGGATCACCTGCTCCCACTTCTTTTTGTGGACATTCTGTTCTTAGCATCGGGAAAGCAGGTTATATGTTTCAGGGCATGTTTGAGGTGCAAATGACCAGAAAGTCCCTGCCTCATATAAGGGTAAAAAGGAAAATCAAAACAAATAGGTTTTAATAAAATGCCTAGAATATAGATTTTTTTTTACAAATAACAAAAATACCCTTAACATGAGCTTATATGAGGACATGCATAAGCCTCAGAATAGACAGCATTGAGTGCACCATACTAATGCACACATACATGTACATCAATGACATTTTGGAGATTTCATCTTTATTTTTTCCTTATAAAAAAGGCCTTCCTTATACATGATAGGGGTATTTTGGTCATTATACACTTCAATGCACGTGAACATGGTGCTCCAAAGTGTTCATACAACTGGCTTTTCTTTACTCTAAAAATAAATGTTATTGACTTCGATTGGAAGACAACAAATGTATGACATGCTTCTTATTGAGAAAAGGCATTTATTGGGAAGAAGATGTAAACAACATTAAGGTCGTTTAGGTTGGATCCAGCCTTTTAACGAATTTGACGTAATCAGATTCCATGCATGTAGTTAAATTTAAATTCAGGCTCGAGTTCATCCTTCATTTTTTGAAACCAAATTCAGATATGACTATCACACAATGATACAATTAGGTTGTATATGTGTCAGTTCCTAATCTCATATGAACTATACCTTCAAATTCAATTATGAAATAGAATACTAAATAATAAGTTGACTAGGAATCAAATATAAATTTCTTTACTAGATTTGAATAAATGGTTCAAGATTAATTTTTTCACAGAATGGACGAAAGACGTTGAATTCCATTGCCATCTTGATCTAAGATTCAGGTTGGCATCAACAAAACATATCTCTTTGTCAAGCAACAAATCTTTGATATTTTCACAAAGGCAATATTAGAAACTGATGGATTCAAAACATTGGCGTCTAACCCAATCTTGAAGCGACCGTAACTACGGATCTGGTTGATTAGCAAGTAGATAAGAGTGAACCTTGTAAAGAGAAAAGCTTACAAAGAAAAGCAAATTTATTGTATGAAGTATAAATATGTAATGTAACATGTAACCCAAACATATATAAAAGGGATTGAATGCAAAATCTCTTGTCACATATTTTCTTTCTTCAAATTTCACTTTCTTTTTTCATCTCGATGACAGTTCAGTCGTCAGTTTAATTTTGATAAGCACTATTACAAATGGTAGATACGTAAGACTGAGTTAACGGACGCCCCACTCCCACCTAAAACTCAAAGCTGGGCTGGATTCAAAAACAAGAGAAAGAAAAACCTACGTCTGCTTAACACTGAAGTGGCCTCCTTCAGGCATCCACAGACCCGATGGGTCCACCGGCTCCGGTGCCGCCGGCGAGAAGGCTCGGCACCAGCCAGTTATCGGCTCGTTGTTGCCTGCTGGGCTCGAAGGAGCCGCTTCCCGGCTCCTGTTTGTGGGACCCACCTGGTCAATGTCGACGAACCGGGCGTCATATCGCCTGCGCCGGAATGGAGGCGAGACTGGTAGCGGCTCCGTGAGGCCGATACCCGGCCATTTGCCGGTCGGAGTCGTAAGCCCGTCTAGTCCGACGCCGAGGGCCGGCCTCGGGCTCCAAGACGGGTCCACTGGACAGCGGGGCGGCCTTGCCCCGAGGACGTCCTGGGGTTTGCGTCCGTCGAGGCAACCCTTTTGGACGTCGTCGCTCCGAGCCGCTTCGTCTCGTCTCCCGCTGCCAGAAAATTTCTCCGTCAGGTTGCTCCCTTTTTGGGGAAGGAAATCTCGGGATGGAGAAGCCAAAGCTGGTTCCTGTCCAGTCTGCGTATCGTTCTCAAGAACAAAATCCTCCCTGCTGGAACATTTCTTTAGTTGGCTTGAAGCTTCACATCCTTTCTGGTCACTCAGAATCGGTGCGGGAGATGGGGAGGGGTCGTCGAGGCCGGCTGTGGGTCTCCCCAGGAGACGGTCGGCGTAGAAGATGGTGAGGAGGCAGAGAATGGCGGGGAGATGGGTGAGGGAGGAAGAGGCATAGTAGGCGGCAAAAAGGAGTAAGCGGCGTTGAAGGTCGTCGAATTCGTCGTGGGTGATGACGCAGGTGGTGGCGGTGGCGACGGCCAATGAAACGACGGCTAACGCTGCCATCTTGGCTAGGGTTAGCCCGTCCGGGTGATGCGAGATATAGGCCGAGCAACGCCTGAGGATTCTACTCGCCATTGAAAGGCTGAGCTAGCGGACGATCCAAATGGCCTCCTTCTCTTTCTCCTGGCACCCAAAACAAAAAAAAAAAAGACAAGAACCGGAAGAGGGACGGATGCGTGGCAACCATGTAACCCTAAGAAGAGCGAGATAGGAAAACGTGAGAAGCAGGATCGAACCTGACTGCCAACAATGAAAAGAATGAAATGCATTTAGATGATTGACATTTTGGAAAAGGAAAAATGAAAAATAATCATTGTATTCGCAAAGAAAAATGAAACATCGTTGTGATATTTAGAGGTCTCGGATCCACTCCATACAATTCACCGCATCCAGTACATGATCCAAATATCAAGAATTCTATAAGGTTTCCTCTCGAACTTTTCTCATTTTTCTTCTGCTTGTGTGGATGATCACAGAGACTGTCTTAGAAGGAACCACATTGCCATGAACCATAAGGAGAAGATGAAGAAAGACATGGCAAAAATCTGAGAGAGAGAGACAGAAGAAGGAAATGGCCATATATCTGGGCTGCTGCTCTCATCATCTGGGCACAGCACCGGCGGGCCCACCCAGGAAGGCACACTCATCTCCTCATCGTCGTCGCCGTTGCCGTCGTCATCGCCGTCGCCGGCTGCCGCTACCGCTGACACCGTAGGTGCATCCACATCTTCGGCGCCGCCGAGCCCTAGCTGGAGCGACCCTTGCAGGTGCTCTCCTTCATAACAAAGTTCGGGTTGGATCGGATCCCCGCAGTCATGGTCAGGGCTCGTGGCGCTCGACCCGCATGGAGATGGATACGGGGATCGGTCCTCGTAATGCCGGCGACGGAGAACCAAACGGTGCTCTGGGCTCTCGTCGGAAGATAGCGCCTCACATCCATCGATTGTTGGCACCACTGAATCCCGGTCGCCAGCCGGTGCCCAGCTACGTGTCTCGAATAAGTTTCTCTCCTCCTCTCGCCTGGGTGCGACCCTCATTCTTGATGATGCATGATGGTGGCTCACGGGTTGCATCTCGTCTTCGCTCAACGGGCTTCAGTGTCGCTTTGCTGTTGATGGCCATGGTACGCACAAGGCTGTGCAGGCGGCGTCTGTGGCGGTGGTGGATGAGCCTGTTGATGGCCATGGTACGCACAAGGCGGCGCAGGCGGCGTCTGTGGCGGTGGAGGATGAGCCAGCATCGGTTGAGGGAAGAGGTCCAGGGTGCTGAGAAGGTTCGGACCTCCACCTCCGTATATAGTCTAACAACCGCCGGAAGAAGTAGCCGATGCAGATGAGTTCGAGGGCGACTATGAAATAAGCAGGGGGGAAGCGGCTGGTTGGAGTACGACCATCGGTGGTGGATTTGGACGGAATTTTGACCGCCACGTTGCGCCTAGAGAAGTAGACATGGCGGTCGTCATGATGGCGATATGGTTGGTAGTTGTTCTTGGCGGCGCCGATAAAGAACGTAAAGAAGGTGACGATAAGAACGCAAAGGAAGAAGATGGTGGCAATCTTGACGCCATTTCGGCCGGAGGGAACCGTGAAGAAGCGATGGCAGCAACATGATTGCCTTAAATTTTTTTCTTAATTTTATTTATGTTGAGATGGTTTTTCTTCATCCATGGAAAATAGGTTCCAGTGATATGGTGCATGACATTTTTTGGCAGCTCTACTTACTTGGATGCCTAGATATGTTTGTATATATATGGGAATTCCTGAGATGGATGAAGCTCCTGAATATTTAAACAAGGAAAGGCTTCCACTGCATCAACTGTGAACTCTAATGGGTTATCAATGCTTAAGTGAAGGAAATTAGTTTTTCTAATCATTTTACGAAATATAAGGCATCGATGACCAAATTTTAAGGAAACACCTTCATATATATGATGCGTTACTAAATCCAAGAGCCTGCAACTAAACCATCACTAACAGGAGACACAACTCCATGAATAGCTGTTTCAAGCTCACGGTTTGTCCAGTTTATGCTTTGATTTTTAATGAATTGCCATTCTAGATGATGAAAATTAGCAAGAGAGAGGAGAACATGCCAGTGGAACATTATATTTTTTATGCCTGTGTGTGTGAGAGATGTTATGGTATCTTGCTTATGTCTTCTTTCTCTACATGGACATATATATTAGCATCGTCAATGGCATTACAACTAGAAGAGGTATCAGTGTCATTTATTGCCTTTTAATCCAAGTAGTTGAATTTGCCATGGAAAACAGGATCCAACTACTAGTTAAGTTTGGATCGTGTGAGCAAGTTTTTGGATCTGAATTAAGTCCATACCGTCTTCAGAACCCTCGATCCAATATATATATATATATATATCTCGAATTGCGGAAAAACAACTGTGCGTTTTCCCTTAATTCAATAATGTCTAGGAAAGTTGTATGTTGGCAACATGATAGATGTTTGTCCTACAAGTATTGACATAGGCAGTGCTGGCGTGGGGTAAACGGTTTGGACCTGTTTGGATCCAGTGCCCACCAAGCATGTCCTAATCGAACCTCAAATAAACGTTGGAGTCAGAATTCAGATGTGAACTTGAAAATTCTCCGATCGGGCAGGCGTAAGAAACAGCGTTTACATATAATCTGGTTCGATTTTATAATCGACTCCAGATTTCAACCACTAAACTCTATATCGAATCTGAATCCGATTACTATCTAAATCATGTTTTCTTTTAGTGAATTCGATTACATGGTCCTGGATTGACTTCGCAGTAACGCATTGACGATTCTGGATCCCGCGCACTCACTATGTACAAATAAATCATTGTATTTTTTTAGAAAAATAAATTAATTACGACCCCTCTGAAATGAACACAGAGATTTTGAATAGGCATCGCTCAAATCTATAGGTTCTGAAGTCGAGCTTTCTTGGTCGCTTTTAATCCTTACCGGTCGTCTCCTTCTGGCTTCTGCTCTTGGTCTGCCGTTACTCTCTGTCTCACCTTTGCCGTCTTTCTTGCACGAAAACATGAAGCAAGAAAAGAAAGAAGCCATGTTGAAGTTGGAACCGGCACACACAGACAACCGTTCGTTGGCCACCAGAACCCGGCGCTTCTTCACGGTTCCCTCCGGCCGAAATGGCCTCAAGATTGCCACCATCTTCTTCCTTTGCGTTCTTATCGTCACCTTCTTTACGTTCTTTATCGGCGCCGCCAAGAACAACTACCAACCATATCGCCATCATGACGACCGCCATGTCTACTTCTCTAGGCGCAACGTGGCGGTCAAAATTCCGTCCAAATCCACCACTGATGGTCGTACTCCGACCAGCCGCTTCCCCCCTGCTTATCTCATAGTCGCCCTCATACTCATCTGCATCGGCTACTTCTTCCGGCGGTTGTTAGACTATATACGGAGGTGGAGGTCCGAACCTTCTCAGCACCCTGGACCTCTTCCCTCAACCGATGCTGGCTCATCCTCCACCGCCACAGACTGGGTACCATGGCCATCAACAGCAAACCGAGATCGGAGCCCGTTGAGTGAAGACGAGATACAACCCGTGAGCCAGCATCATGCATCATCAAGAATGAGGGTCGCACCCAGGCTAGACGAGGAGAGAAACATATTCGAGGCACGTAGCCGGGCACCGGCCGGCGACTGGGATTCATGGGCGCCAACAAGCGATGGATGTGAGGCGCTATCTTCTGACGAGAGCCCAGAGCACCGTTTGGTTCTCCGTCGCCGCCATTACGAGGACCGAACCCCCTACCCATCTCCATGCGGGTCGAGCGCCATGAGCCCTGACCATGGCTGCGGGGAACCAGACGGCGGCCCAACTACAGGAGAGCACCTGCAAGGGTCGTTCCCTTGTCAGGATTACGACCCGATCCACGATCCATACTTTTATTCTGGCGATCGGACCGTGGATATGGATCAGACACCCTTCCTGGATCCAATGAGGCCCTGCTCTCCGAGTACTGACCCGGCTGCGCAGGTGCTGACAAACGGTGAAGAGGATAGCGGGGAACTACTAGGGTCGCTCCCCCGCCAGGATTACGACCCGATCCATGATGCGTACTTGCATTCTGGCGATCCGGCCGTGGAGGATTTGGATCAGAATGCCAACACGGATCCAATCACGCTCTGTCCCCCGAGTATTGACCCGGCTGCACAGGAGCCGGCTAGCGCTGAAGAGAGCAGCGGATCCGCATCCTCCAACACCGACTGGAGCGGGTCGATCAGTTTTCGGTTCCTACTGAGCGTTCCTGACGCTGGCGGAGACGAGCCAGGGCTCGACAGCGCCGAAGATGTGGATGCACCGATGGTGTCAGCGGCAGCCGGCGACGGCGATGACGACGGCAACGGCGACGACGATGAGGAGATGAGTCTGCCTTCCTGGGTGGGCCCGCCGGCGCTGCCCAGATGATGAGAAAAACAGCCCAGATATATGGCCATTTCCTTCTCTCTCTCCCTCTCTCTCAGGTTTTTGCCATGTCTTTCTTCATCTTCTCCTTATGGTTAATGGCAATGTGGTTCCTTCTAAGACAGTCTCTGTGATCATCCACACAAGCAGAAGAAAAATGAGAAAAGTTCAAGAGGAAACCTTATAGAATTCTTGATATTTGGATCATGTACTGGATGCGGTGAATTGTATGGAGTGGATCCGAGACCTCTAAATATCACAAAGATATTTCATTTCTCTTAGCGAATACAATGATGATTTTTCATTTTTCCTTTTCCAAAATGTCAATCTTCCAAATGCATTTCATTTTTCCATTGTTGGCAGTCAGGTTCGATCCTGCTGCTCACGTTTTCCTATCTCGCTCTTCTGAGGGTGACATGGTAGCCACGCATCCGTCCCTCTTCCGGTTCTTGTTTTTTCGTTTTGGGTGCAAGGAAAGAGAGAAGGAGGGCCCTTGGACCTTTCCGCTAGCTCAGCCTTTCAATGGCGAGCAAAATCCTCAGGCGTTGCTCGACCTATATCTCGCATCATCACCCGGACGGGCTAATCCTAGCCAAGATGGCCGCGGTAGCCGTCGTCTCGTTGGCCGTCGCCACCGCCTCCGTCATCACCCACGAGGAATTCGACGCCCTTCAACGCCGCTTCCTCCTTTCTGCCGCGTACTATGCCTCTTCCTCCCTCACCCATCTCCCTGCCATTCTCTGTCTCCTCACCATCTTCTACGCCGACCGTCTCCTGTGGAGACCCACCGCCGGCCTCGACGACCCCTCCCCATCTCCCGCACCGATTTTGAGGGACCAAAAAGGAAGTGAAGCTGCAAGCCAAGCAGCGAAATGTTCCGGCAGGGAGGATTTTGTTCTTGAAAACGATACGCAGACTGGACAGGAACCAGCTTTGGCTTCTCCATACCGAGATTTCCTTCCTCAAAAAGGGAGCAACCTGACGGAGAAATTTTCTGGCAGTGGGAGACGAGACGAAGCGGCTCGGAGCGACGACGTCCAAAAGGGTTGCCTCGACGGATGCAAACCCCAGGACGTCCTCGGGCAAGGCCTCCCCGCTGTCCAGTGGACCCGTCTTCGAGCCCGAGGCCGGCCCCCGGCATAGGACTAGACGGGCTTATGACTCCGACCGGCAAATGGCCGGGTAGCGGCCTCACGGAGTCGCTACCAGTCTCACCTCCATTCAGGCGCAGGCGATATGACGCCCGGTTCGTCGACATTGACCAGGTGGGTCCCACAAACCGGAGCCGGGAAGCGGCTCCTTCTAGCCCAACAGGCAACAACGAGCCGATAGCTGGCTGGTGCCGAGCCTTCTCGCCGGCAGTACCGGAGCCGGTGGATCCATCGGCTCCCATAGATAACCATGATTGCCGACCTTCCACCGTCCACTTGCCTGGAGGAGGCCACTTCCGTGTTAAGCAGACGTGCTAAGGTTCGCCATTAGTACTCACTTGACAACACGAAGGGCATTTTTTCTATTTTGTCTGGCTGGGAAGTGGTGAAATGAACCCATGAGCACAGACGACTAAGAACCGGAGACCAATTGGATCTTTGAAGGGGAAGCAGGCCTCTAAGTGCAAGCGAAACTCTTGGTTCAGGCTCATCTGGGGTCGGTCTTTTCCATTAAATTAAATTAAGTAAGGAGAAAGAGGAGCCTAGCCTAGAGAGGGCAGGGCTTTCATACGGAGGATTTTGATGACAGTGGTATTGGGGAATCTCTACAAGAGATTTTGCATTCAATCCCTTTTATATATGTTTGGGTTACGTGTTACATTACATATTTATACTTCATAGAATAAATTTACTTTTCTCTTTACAAGATTCACTCTTGCCTATATGCTAATCAACCAGATCCGTTGTTACGGTCGCTTCCATGTTTGACACAGCTCTCCATTAAGTTGTTGCATGTGAAGATATATATATATATATATATATAAACATAGATGCCTCCAACCTTTTGGTGGATGCCTCTGGCTTCTCTCACATACAGTCCAATGCATGTGTGTGTGTGAGAAATCGGGTGGATGGATGTCTGAAGGATTTCAGCTTATATATAGTGATTATAAATTTAATTTTGAACCATTTATTCAGATCTAGCAAAGAAATTTATATTTGATTACTAGTTAAACTATTATTTAGTATTCTATTTCATAATTGAATTTGAACTTATAGTTTATATGAGATTAGGAATTGACACATATGCAACCTAATTGTATCATTGTGTGATAGTCGTATCTGAATTTGGTTTAAAAAAAATGAAGTAAGAAGTCGAGCCTGAATTCAAATTTAAATTTGGTATCTGATTACGTCCAATTCGTTAAAACGCTAGATCCAACCTAAATCCGAACAGCCTACACCTCTAAATCTAAGCATCGTGACTGATTAATACCGTAAAGTTCATCCAAAGTTAGAAAATCATATGAGCTGTTGCTTGTAGAATCACTTTGCCACGGCAATCTAAGATCTCAACGTTCCATTTTGGTAGAAATAAGTAGGAAACTTGCATGACTACATCTAAAACCCTAAAGTTCAGTGGGAGACCAGGCTCGTTTCAAATTATTGAAATAAAAATCTACAAGTTGAAGTATAGCGGGACTATCACTTTTTAAGATAAGACCGACTTAGTAACCTAAGGGCTATGTCACCATGTTAAATAATTTAGTAATATGACATTTTAATTGGGCTCGGGTGTGAGTCGAAGCCGCAACCATGTTCGGTGCGCACCCGACTCGATGCAGACTCCAGTGCGACAGTTGCGACAGTAAAATAAAAGAATCCGGTGACTTAGCGATGTGCTTGTGGGAGAGGGGTAAGGACTTGCGCCCTCGTATTGTATTAAAGAGGCAAAATGAAATATTATTCATATTTACCAAGAAAAATGCTTGTAGAAATCGCAATTAGCATGCAGCCTTGGCAAAGGAAGTAAAAAGCGACTTAAGTCGTTGAGAAAATAGTGAAAAGTGAATCCATTTGTCTAATAAATGCACTTCTCCCCGGAAACTTATCGTTATTCACCGATACATGTTTCGGATTTGACTCCAACTGATGGATTGGACGTGGTCGATTTGATGCTCCATAACTTCTTGCATTACCTTTCTAAGAAAAAACTGCCTTCTTTTTTCATCAGTATTAAAATTACATAGAATAGGATCTGGTTTTTCCAAAACTGATTTAATTTGATTTCCAAAAAGTCACTTATCTAAACACATTGTTTGTTCAACTCCCAGTCAAAAGTTATATCATATCGTTGCTTAACCATGATTTTTCTTTGGAATTTCCACCTTCTTTGAAACTTACCATGAAGAAAACCACAGATTTTTACTGCTAAAAAGGTACAATTTCTTCATTCCAAATGTTCGTTTTTTATTTTTTTAAAATTTTACCAGTGAATTCTGTTCAATATAGCTTAACGGGTGCACAGTGCAACCAAAAGGTGGCTTACATTAAACAAGACGGACATTGGTATTTAAATTTCATGATTACTGTCACGTTTTGATGTGTTATTCCTTTAACTAACTGTATACATCTGTTATTCCTTGTCACGTTTTAAAATATATTTTAATTGAGTTTTAAAATATTTACTTTTTAGTTCAGTCGCTTTTGGTTGCTCCTCTTGTTTCTATTTTGGTCCGACCGCGAATCGTCTTGACCCGTAGAAAAAATCCTCGCTCCGCCCGACATGAAAACTCCAGATTAAGTAAACATAAAAAAAAAGATAATTAATTTAAAATACTTTAATTGAATGCTAAAGTGAAAAAAAAATCAATATTAACTATGCGCGGGAGAGATGGAGAAGCGGGTTTTTAGCTTTTCTGCCTGCTTTAGGTCTTCTCTTCACTCTTCAAAATGTCAATGGAATTAAATTGGCTTGAAAATGAAGAATTGACGAAGGGACGTGGCAAGCATGTTGGCATGTCTGGGAGCAACACATCGAGGAGGTCGTGCCGGCCGGAAACTGAGTAAATGAATTTGCCCCTAAAGGTTGCCTGAACCACGGAAATGCCCTTCTCCCCATGGAGGAGGAGATGCTGGTGATGGAACAGCGGAGTGGAACGAATTTTAATATGGGGAGAAAAATATTTCCAACCATTTAGGAGAAGGAAGGACAGCATTTACAATTAGTATTCATAAACATATTAGTATGTTCCGTTTGCTAAAATAATTTTTAGGTGAAAAAAAAAATAAGTAGTTTGGTTTTTGTTCCTAGACTAGGTGGTCTTAAAATATTATGACAGCAAAGGATTGATTCTATTTTCAGAAATCAATTTCTTTATAAAACAAGATTGAATAGTGTATTTCCACCTTGATCAGATATAGTTTCAGTTTGTTGAAAACAAATTATTGGAAATTGGATTAGCATCTCAATACATATTCAGATCCACTGTCAGCTTATTGGGAGTTATTTGGATTTGGTAAATTCAGTTTTACATTTAATAAAATTTACGCCTGTGGACGATCCGCATCGGAAGAATAGGCGTGGCAACTTTTGTAAATGAGAGCAACTATAAGGCGCATTTATAGGCTCATGGTCAGGCTATTGTTGCTTAAACGAGGGAATCGTCCGAACCAACTGGCGAATGCTTGCCGAGAAACAAATGTCATGGAAGCCACCCGCCGGAATTCTGCAGCAGACTGTGAAAATTCCGATTACCAGTTCCAACGTTCTCTAAGAAGAGCTCCGTTCATTTCCCATCAGCTCCCTCCTCCGTCACCGAAATCCACAGAACGCTCGAGGTCCTTGTCCCGAATTCGACGGAAAAACGAATGAAGAGAATCAGGGCCCAAAGACTCAGCGTCCATCGTCGCCGTTACCTTCTAAGGACATAACTAAGAAGCCAGAAGTGGCTTCCTTCGGCAAGATCTTACGCACTATCCCGTCGTTGCGGACCTCGTACCTCCATCATCGAGCGGGAAGAGAGTCGCCAGTCGGAATCCACCCCAGCAGCAGGCCTCCTGCAACGGAGATGCCGAGATACGGCAAGGGGAAGTCTTTCACCGGCCCGGTCTCCGCCTGGGCGCTCTCTCCCGGGAGGTCGACGCCGCCGCATACGCCGAGGATGATTCCGCCGGTGTCATTGGACTCGTCGAGCTCCGGCGGAGAAAGACAGAGGTCAAGAAAAATCAGCAGCGTGTTAAGTTTTTTCCGGCCGAGGAAGGCGCATTCCGGCCAAGAGGATGCCATGCAGCAGCTGCGTGTGCTGCAGACCAGGTTGATTCAGTGGACATTCGTGAACGCAAAGGCACTAGCCAAGATGGCCGCGGTAGCCGTCGTCTCGTTGGCCGTCGCCACCGCCTGCGTCATCACCCACGAGGAATTCGACGCCCTTCAACGCCGCTTCCTCCTTTCTGCCGCGTACTACGCCTCTTCCTCCCTCACCCATCTCCCCGCCATTCTCTGCCTCCTCACCATCTTCTACGCCGACCGTCTCCTACGGAGACCCACCGCCGGCCTCGACGACCCCTCCCCATCTGCCGCACCGATTCTGAGGGATCAAAAAGGAAGTGAAGCTGCAAGCCAAACAGCAAAATGTTCCCGTAGGGAGGATTTTGTTCTTGAAAACGATACGCAGACTAGACAGGAACCAGCTTTGGCTTCTCCATCCCGAGATTTCCTTCCACAAAAAGGGAGCAACTTGATGGAGAAATTTTCTGGCAGCGGGAGACGAGACGAAGCGGCTCGGAGCGACGACGTCCAAAAGGGTTGCCTCCACGGATGCAAACCCCAGGACGTCCTCGGGGCAAGGCCTCCCCGCTGTCCAGTGGACCCGTCTTCGATCCCGAGGCCGGCCCCCGGCATAGGACTAGACGGGCTTACGACTCCGACCGGCAAATGGCCGGGTACCGGCCTCACGGAGTCGCTACCAGTCTCGCCTCCATTCAGGCGCAGGCGATATGACGCCCGATTCGTCGACATTGACCAGGTGGGTCCCACAAACCGGAGACGGGAAGCGGCTCCTTCGAGCCCAGCAGGCAACAACAAGCCGATAGCTGGCTGGTGCCGAGCCGGCGGTACCGGAGCCGGTGGATCCATCGGCTCCCACAGATAACCATGATTGCCGACCTTCCAGCGTCCACTTGCCTGGAGGAGGCCACTTCATTGTTAAGTGTTAAGCAGACGTGCTAAGGTTCCCTTGTACTATGTAGGTTTTTCTTCCTTTTGTTTCTGAATCCAGCCCGGCTTTGAGTTTTAAGTGGGGAATGGGGGCACCCGTTAACTCAGTGTTACGTATCTACCATTTGTACGTATCTACCATTTGCAATAGTGCTTATCAAAAGTAAACCGACTAAACCGACGACTGAACTTTCATCAAAATGAAAAAAGAAAGTGAAATTTGAAGAAAGAAAATCTGTGACAAGAGATTTTGCATTCAATCCCTTTTATATATGTTTGGGTTACGTGTTACATTACATATTTATACTTCATACAATAAATTTACTTTTCTCTTTACAAGATTCACTCTTGTCTATATACAAACCCCAGGACGTCCCTGGGGCAACACCGCCCCGTTGGCCAATGGAGCCGTCTTCGAGCCCGACGCCGGCGTTTGGCATAGGACCAAACGGGCTTACGACTCCGGCCAGCAAATGGCCAGGTAGCGGCCTCACGGAGTCGCTGCCAGCCTCGCCTTCATTCAGGCGCAGGCGATATGACGCCCGATTCGTCGACATTGACCAGGTGGGTCCCACAAACAGGAGCCGGGAAGCGGCTCCTTCAAGCCCAGCAAGCAACAACGAGCCGATAACTGGCTGGTGCCGAGCCTTCTCGCCGGCAGTACCGGAGCCGGTGGATCCATCGTGTCCTGAAACCCGAAGGTGATTGCCTACCTTCCAGCATCCAATTGCCTGGAGGAGGCCACTTCAGTGTTAAGCAGACGTTCTAAGGTCCCCTTTGTACTAAGTAGGTTCTTCTTCCTCTTGTTTCTGAATCTAGCCCTGCTTTGAGTTTTAGGTGGGGAGTGGGGCATCCATTAACTCAGTGTTATGTATCTATCATTTGTAATAGTGCTTATGAAAAGTAAAATGAACGACTGAACTTCCATGGACATGAAAAAAGAAAGTGAAATTTGAAGAAAGAAAATCTGTGACAAGAGATTTTGCATTCAATGCCTTTTATATATGCTTGGGTTACGTGTTGCATTACATATTTATACTTCATACAATAAATTTACTTTTCTCTTTACAAGATTCACTCTTGTCTATATGCTAATCAATACGGTCGCTTCCATGTTTGACACAGCTCTCCATTAAGTAAGTTGTTGCATGTGAATATATATATATATATATATATATATAAACATAGATGCCTCCAACCTTTTGGTGGATGCCTCTGGTATATATATATATATATATAAACATAGATGCCTCCAACCTTTTGGTGGATGCCTCTGGCTTCTCTCACATACAGTCCAATGCATGTGTGTGTGTGAGAAATCGGATGGATGGATGCCTGAAAGATTTCAGCTTATATATAGTGATTATAAATTTAATTTTGAACCATTTATTCAAATCTAACAGAGAAATTTATATTTGACTACTAGTTAAATTGTTATTTAGTATTCTATTTCACAATTGAATTGAACTTATAGTTTATTTGAGATTAGGAATTGACACATATGCAACCTAATTGTATCATTCTGTGATAGTCGTATCTGAATTTGGTTTCAAAAGAATGAAGTAAGAAGTCGAGCCTGAATTCAAATTTAAATTTGGAATCTGATTACGTCCAATTCGTTAAAAGGCTCGATCCAACCTAAACCCAAACAGCACACACCTCTAAATCTAAGCATCATGACTGATTAATACCGTAAAGTTCGTCCAAAGTTACAAAATCATATGAGCTGTGTTGATTGTAGAATCACTTTGCCACGGCAATCTAAGATCTCAACGTTCCATTTTGGTAGAAATAAGTAGGAAACTTGCTTGACTACATCTAGAACCCCAAAGTTCAGTGGGAGGCCAGGTTCGTTTCAAATTCTAGAAATAAAAATATACAAGTTGAAGTATAGCGGGACTATCACTTTTTAAGACCGACTTAGTAACCGGCTATGTCACCATAGTGCACGGTGCGGGTGCTGGTAGGTGCGGCGGTCCGACGAGAGTATTTTATTATTATATTTAATTTATTATATATATTATAGAATAAACATATTATTATAATTTAGTTATTAATGTACATAACATGCTTGAATAATTGTATTGCATAGGAAAATATCAAAACAACATATATTATATAAATAATTTAGTAATATGACATTCTAATTGAGCTCGGGTGTGAGTCGAAGCGCACTCATGTTCGATGCGCACCCGACTCGATGCGGACTCCAGTGCGACAGTAAAATAGAAGAATCCGGTGACTTAGGGATGTGCTTGTGGGAGAGGGGTAATGACTTGCACCCTCATACTAAAGAGGCAAAATGAAATATTATTCATACTTACCAAGGAAAATGCTTGTTTTTGAAAAAGAAAATGTTAGTAGAAATCGCAATTAGCATGCAGTCTTCGCAAGAACAGGAAAAGTTGCGTCCAGCCTTGGCAAAGGAAGTAAAAAGCGACTTAAGTCGTTGAGAAAATAGTGAAAAGCGAATCAATTTTGTCTAATAAATGCATTTCTCCCCGGAAACTTATCGTTCTTCACCGATACGTGTTTCGGATTTGACTTCCACTGGTGGATTGGACGTGGTCGATTTGATGCTCCATAACTCTTTGCATTACCTTTTCAAGAAAAGAAAAAGGCTGCCTTCCTTTTCATCAGTACTAGAACTACATAGAATATGATCTGGTTTTTCCAAAACTGATTTAATTTGATTTCCAAACACATTATTTGTTTAACTCCCGGTCAAAAGTTACATCATATCGTTGCTTAACCATGATTTTTTTTTGGAATTTCTACCCTCTTTGAAACTTACCATGAAGAAAGCCACAGATTTTTACGGCTAAAAAGGTACAATTTGTTCATTCCAAATGTTTTTTTTTTATTTTTTAAAAATTTTACCAGTGAATGCAGTTCAATCTAGCTTAAAAAGGTGGCTTACATTAAACAAGATAGATATTGGTATTTAAATTTCATGATTACTGTCAGATGTGTTATTCCTTGTCACGTTTTAAAATATATTTTAATTGAGTTTTAAAATATTTATTTTTTAGTTTGGCCCGACCCATCGTTCGTTGCTCTTCTTGTTTCAACCCTGGTTCGACCCGCGAATCGTCTTGACTTATAGAAAAAATCCTGGTTCCGTCCCTTATTGTAAGGACATGAAAACTCGAAAGCAAGTAAACTTAAAAAAAAAAAAAAAAAATCTGTAGTTAGATAATTAATTTAAAATACTTTAATTGAATGCTAAAGTAAAAAAGAAATCACTATGAACTATGCGCGGGAGAGATGGAGAAGAAGCGGGGTTTTAGCTTTTCTGCCTGCTTTAGGTCTTCCCTTCCCTCTTCAAAATGTCAATGGAATTAAAGTGTGATAGAGATTGGCTTGAAAATGAATAGTTGACGAAGGGACGTGGCAAGCATGTTGGTATGTCTGGGAGCGACAAATCGAGGCGGTCGTGCCGGCCGGATACTGAGTAAATGAATTTGCCCCGACAGGTTCGTTGAACCACGGAAATGCCCTTTTCCCCATGGAGGAGAAGATGCTGGTGATGGAACAGCGGAGTGGATCGAATTTTAATATGAGGAGCAAAATATGTCCAACCATTTTAATATAATAAAACAAGATTGAATAGAATATTTCCACCTTAATCAGATATAGTTTCACTTTGGTGAAAACAAATTATTGGAAATTGGGGATTAGTATCTCAATATATATTCAGATCCACTGTCAGCTTATTGGGAGTTATTTGGATTTGGAAAATTCAGTTTTACATTTAATAAAATTTACGCCTGTGGACGATCCGGATCGGAAGAATAGGCGTGGCACTTTTGTAAATGAGAGCAACTATAAGGCGCATTTATAGGTTCATGGTCAAGCTATTGTTGCTTAAACGATGGAATCGTCCGAACCAACTGGCGAATGCCTGCCGAGAAACAAATGCCATGGAAGCCACCCGCCGGAATTCTGCAGCAGACTGTGAAAATTCCGATTACCAGTTCCAACGTTCTCTAAGAAGAGCTCCTTTCTTTTCCCATCAGCTCCCTCCTCCGTCACCGAAATCCAGCGAACGCTTGACGTCCTTGTCCCGAATTAGACGGAAAAACAACGAGGAGAATCAGGGCCCAAAGACTCAGCCTCCATCGTCGCCGTTACCTTCTAAGGACATAACTAAGAAACCAGAAGTGGCTTCCTTGGGGAAGATCTTACGCACTATCCCGTCGTTGCGGACCTCGTACCTCCATCGTCGAGCGGGAAGAGAGTCGCCAGTCGGAATCCAACCAAGCAGCAGGCCTCCTGCAACGGAGATGCCGAGATACGGGAAGGGGAAGTCTTTCACCGGCCCGGTCTCCGCCTGGGCGCTCTCTCCCGGGAGGTCGACGCCGCCGCATACGCCGAGGATGATTCCGCCGGTGTCATCGGACTCGGCGAGCTCCGGCGGAGAAAGACAGAGGTCAAGAAAAATCAGCAGCGTGTTAAGTTTTTTCCGGCCGAGGATGGCGCATTCCGGGCAAGAGGATGCCATGCAGCAGCTGCGTGTGCTGCAGACCAGGTTGATTCAGTGGAGATTCGTGAACGCAAAGGCACAAGCGGCGATACACGCCAGAACAAGGGTCTCGGAGGTAACAGTTTCCGCAAACACGTTCGGCCGGAAGACGGCCAGCGGAAATCTATAGCTCCGCACGCTAGTCGCTATTTTATTTGCTTTCGTAGTTCCTGCAGATATCATACCAAGGACTCCTAAACATAATTAATCGATCATAATTTCCGACTTTGATTAATTAACGATGTTCTTCATTTTTAGCGTTTGCTGCTGAGCGGATCGGACATTTGATTTGAGTATCTAGTTCTCAGAGAGAGCGAGTCTGGACCTTTCGGATGAAAGTTTACTTAAGACAGTATGACCGAACCCAAATTAATAGCAACAGTTCGGTCAGATCCAACGGATGCTTTAGATCCTAATTTTAAGGGCCATCTGGATCTGAATCCCGTAAACGTGATCGTCCTTCATATCAGAAAATGGGTGCTTGCATTTCGGATCGAACACTACACTCAACCTTTCAAATCCAAGAGTCTTCAGGTCAAAATAGATTGGTATAATCGAGTAGTTATTCGTTTCTAGATTAGTATTTACGGTCTTAAGTCCAAATCCTTTATCATGTTTACAGATGAAGAACTTCTTTTTCATCTTCTTTTTGTTTTCATGTACTTGGAATTCATAAACAACCACCACTATTATGGTTTTCAATGCAGAAGAGATTATGCGTGAACTTTTTAATGGGTGTTGTTTTCCTTTGCAGAACCAAACTCGGATGGAATGGCTGTTGATCTCTCGCCTGCGGAACTCCATTACGGAGAAGAAGATGGAAGTTCACAGGTTGACGCATGACATCAAGCTAGACAGGCTTCTGGATTCTCAAATGAGGTGCTTGCATGAGTGGGAGAAGATGGAGAAGAAGAATATGGAGGCAGTGGCGAGAACATCAAGACTTCTGGAGGCAATAGTGGCAAGAGTCCCTATTGTTGGAGGTGCCAAGGTAAGGTTCCCTGGTGTTTGATGTATTAAAAGCGTGTTTGCTGCATATAAAATTGATCCAGAATTCCATTTCTTGACATTTTCAATCCTCTTTTTCTCCCCCTGATTTTCATTGCCGGATCGAACAAGAGCTGAATTCAGATAACATTTATAATAGATCTGACGTCTTCACCATCGTTTGGTCTAATTCAACTGTCCTCAGCACATGCTAATGGTCTCTGTAATCGTCGAAATGAAGGGGTCCTTGTATCTCTTTGTTATGATTTAGCAGACCCCTGATCTGCTTAATCATCAAACAGAGATTAATGGCCAGGTGGAATTTCGTGGAGAGTAGCATTGTGATATCAGTTAGTTCTTGATACTGGTTCAGCCCATCTTCGACTTTAGTTAATACATTTTTTTGGGCCATAAACTGAAGTAATTGATTACCATAATCCTTTTCATTGTTCTCAAATTTTACTGTCCACGAGACAAATATGACCTTTTCACATGTTCTTCTCGTGGTATGACTTTGTTGTTGCTGGGAATTATGATATGTGCAATCTTCTGATGATGTTTTCTTTTTATCCTGTTTCTGTTGCTTGTCTAATCTGGAAATGGCGAAGCAAAATTTGTTTCTCAGATGGGAGGTCGTTGTGATGTAGGTTGCACTTAAAAACTGTCTACATGTTGCTAGCAACGGTTATATTTTGTCTTGAAATTTTTGTCTGTGGTTGTCAAATTCTATTCTGAAGACATTTATCCACATACTTCTGTCTGTTCCCGTCACACACAGGTAGCACGCCCTTTGATCGTTTCTGGAGATAACCATTCTCACTTTTGCAGGGAAATGTGGGTTCAATTCTGCGCGTTATGTACGTTGCAATGGATATCATGGAAAAAATTGAGGCAGCAATTGCCAGATTCTGCATAAAGGTGAAGCTTGTCTTTAGCGGCATAACGTTGCTTCGTATGTAAACTATAAATCTTATCTTTTTTTTTTAGTGTCCATGATTCTCTGTCTGCAAAAAATAATCTGTTATAACTTCGAGTTCACTGTATTCAATGCATGGACTAGACATCAAGTATTAGAACTCAAAATTCTTCACTTCAGGCAGGGATCAGATTCAATGTCGACAATGGAATCAACCAGATTTTTTAGTTAAATTTCCATTCCGATCATCATAGTGCAAATAATGATATTATATTTTCTTTCTCTTCCTTTTTCTAAGTTGATCCATGTACTTCTGTGTGCAGACATGTTTAGTGGGATCAGTTGTCGTTGAGCTTGTAAAAATCACATCCCAAGAGAGGTCCAGCATAAATGAACTTATGGACCTTATATCCACAGTGGCATCATTGGAGGTAAGTTTTATGGTTAGCCTGATCATCATCACGTAAATCCGTTCGACATATGCGCAGTGGTGTTCTTAATTACTGTATTTCTTATGAGCAGGCCCAGGAATGCAGCTTAAGAGCCCATCTAATTCAAGCATCTGAAGCAACTAATTGATCTATACCAGTGTTCACAGACGCAGCAACCAAGTACTACCCCTCAAAGATAATCTAGTTTTGTAGGCAAAAAATTCGAGTAATAGCTAACTGATGTGGTGCACTCGATCAATCTCGAGTACATTTTAAAACCTCATTGCCTTCTAATTAAGCCAAGATGTATATGAAAAGATATTCTTAAGCTAGTATAATCTGTTACTGTTGATGTCGACCGCTTGCATGTATCTGATTATCCACTCAACTAAAAATCCAAGCAGTTGAACTTGCTAAGGAAAACAGGATCCAACTTCTAGAGAACTTTGGACAGTGTTTCGGGTGGGCTCATGCTGGTCCTGACTTAGAAAACCTGATAGGCCAAGTCGGGTGGATGTGATTCAGACCTCAGTAGCTGAGACCCACACCAGTCTATCAAAAACTACATTGAATGGTGCCACACCCAGTGGCGGAGCCAGGATTTTTTTCAGGGGCGGGTTGACAGTCCAACCTTTGAATCCGAGTAGGGCCAACTGAATTCAAATAAAAAAAATACATGGCGCAATTAAAATTTTTTAATTTTTTTCAATGTAATTTTTTTTTTTCATGGCCTAGACGGCCCCCCCTCCCTCCACCCCTGCCCACACCAGACCTGAGTCACTAACTCAAGTGCCCATCAAAAAAAAGAACTACCTCTACAACTGGGCTTTCTTGTGGCGCGTTTTGGTTGGAGTCGAGCTCGAACCTGGCATGCTTTTGCTGTGGCCATTGCTTGTGACAACCCTTATTTGGCTATCCAACTAGTTTTGGATGTTCCATTTGGCCCATAATGGTTTGTCTCCATTTTCCTAGAATTTGTTTTTCTCTTTCCCACATTGAACAAAAAAAAATTATTTATTGGTATTAACATTAGTCAAAAACCAGAGAAATCAATAGTATCTGACGAGATTTTCTCTCACTAGGATTCTCCAAGCCAGACAATGCATGGCTACATAAAGAGTCGACAAGGTGAAGTTTATGAGCCTGGTTTATGTCAAGATCAAGCTGCCTTAGTGGGTTCTGAGCTCAGCCTTAATCCCCCCTTTCTTTTTTCTCTTTAAACTGACGAGTGATGTTACTTAGGCGTACCTGTGATAGGATTAAGAACTGCAATGAAAAGGAGTTCAAGCTTTCAAGGAGGCAGAGACCGTGAAGGCTACCAACAGAAAGAAAAAAAGTGTACACTAATGGTGTATTTACAGAGGGGGCGTTTCTCGCTCAAGAAGGAAACCATGAATTAGTTGAAGAACAAATGCAAGATTTACGCATTCACTAGCTACAAACAAAGACGGATGCTTCAATCTGCAAGCATCCTTGTCTGGGCATTCTTTGGGCATTACTTGTGTTGTTTCAGTTCGCAAGCATCTTCGTATTTTATATTATCCTAATTCAGTTCTTCGCTTACTTTAGCATTGTATTTCACCAAACACGGACTTGAGATCAGATTCGGATCAAACATCGCGTTACAGAATTTCTGCAGGCTTTTAGCTACGTCCCAAAAGATGACCTCAGAAGTTGCTATTCACAGAGAAAAAAATGTGAAAGCTGTGCGTGCAGAGCTCCACACTGTATAAAATAAAAGGGGTTGGGGGTATTTTTGATTTTTTTATAAAATAATAGACACTTTAGACTTTTTTTTACTTTTCACAATTTTTTTTTAAGTTTATTATCTTAACAGAGCATTTTAGTCATTTCACATTTCTATGCACAATTTTCTGTTTACAGGAGTGTGCACATAATACATAAACAGCTTCAACTGGATTGTAAAAATAACTCCTTTTTCTTGATAAATAAGGAAAATCGTAATATTTTTTTGATTATCTGGATGTTCCTTCTCGCCCTAGATGATGACATTTATTGTTTTTTTCCTTGAGGAAAATATCTTATTCAAGAGAAATTTGTCTGGTTTCATACAGATTATACAGTACCAATATGGCATGCCTAAAACAAACAGTTCCCTTAGCCAGGAATCCCATCAAATCCCAAACAAAAAAAGCTCCATGGTTTCTGATATATCTAAAAAATATACATTTATTCGAGTAGTTCTTTTCTAAACAACCGCTCTATCTGCTCTTTCTTCCTTTCTTCCTGCCATTATTTAAACTCATCTAAACTATTTTCTACTTTTATTTCTCACATGCAATGTCGGCACACCATGAAACCAAGCTTTATCGTATGTGCTCGCCTTTCCACGTCCGGTTTCCATGTATCACATTGTACACGCATTATAAATGCACGCAAGTCGATAATAACGTGTTAAAGTTACCTCGCACTCAATAATTAGACGAAAAATGAAGGAGTACAAGTGACCTCTTTCCTTGCTTCGAAGGAAGAGCAAGAACATGTCAACAAGTGGGCACCGCGTTAGAATAAAAATTAAATTTGGCCCCTTAACTTGATCCCATACTTCTTCTTCCCCTTCTCTTTGTCAACTCTTCATTTGTGAGAGCACCTATCAACTGGCCTTCGACTTGTCCGCCATGGCCATGAGGCGTTGGCTCCTTCGCGTCAACCATAGCACCGCGATCCTAGCTGCAGTCTTCTGGCCGTTCATCACCAAGCTTCATTTCTGCTGTCGAACATCCACATTTTTTGGTGATCTCCTTTCTTCTTCGACACTCTTTCTCTTCCCGTTCGGCCGAATTGTATTTCAAGACATTTCGATCCCCGACGGCCGGAGATGGCGAATGGTTCTTCGGGTGTTGCAGGAGAGAATCGGGCTGAACGCCGGGAGCCCACCAGACGAAACCAGCCTTCATGGAATCTCCTTGGTCGCTCTCTAGATCGATGAAGCTTTCGTAGTAAGTCCAGTGATTTTGGTACATAATATTAGTGTTTTAATGTAAACTGGCTCATATGTGCCAAGAGATCGTGGATCTTATTGTCTGATTTTTGCGTCTTATACATGAGAAGCCACTACAATTGTTCTCTCAGTTCACTCTTCCTTCCTTTTTTCTTTTTTGTGAACCTAAGATCAGTGCAGTATCATGCTGATTGTGGTGTAGAAGCTAGAGAAAACTCCTTTCTCATATGAACCATGAAAAAAAAAAAGATTCTTCATAAGCAGCTTTTACCAACGTGACATGTTAAACGAAGGCGCACACACATACATGTTTTGCAAGTTTATATTCAAGGATTTATACAACCAGAAGGTAGATGAGTTGAATATTTCTGGTTTGTGGAAGACAAATGCAATCAGCATCCTTGTATTTTCATTCTAATTATAAATTCATGTCAGTTCAAGCCTGCATAACTAAGACTGGTGCCATTGCTGGATGCCCGGGAAATATATTCGCACCTCTCACCTGTGATATTGGTAAAAGAAGATAATTCATGCGTGGAGTTAATTAAGCTGCCGACAGGAGCTCGATGGCCTTGGATTCAGACTTGGCAACTCAAAAGTTCGATTCCCTTACTTGCCGGTCCACTTTTATCGTAAGCTGGTAGCGCTCTATAGATATCTAATCTCGGGTTGCTCACAAGAAAATCAATGCTCCTTCTCTCTTGTCGATCTTACCGTCAAACGATTGTCCATGGCATGTTTCTTCTAGAGAACTGAACTGCAATAAGTTTTCAGAAGCGGAGATGTTACACTAAGAATGGAAAGAACTGCCGGAGTTAGTCCAAACCAGGCGCAGAAGGACGTGCGAATATGCTCCGGCTAGCAGATCGTTCATGATTCACTTGGGTCGTCTGATTCCAATTTAATTTTCTTGGTTCCAAATCCTGCTAGCTTTAGATATGCAACCTACTGATCTATTCTAAGTAGTACTGTTCTCATCTATTCTCTCAGCTCAGTTGGTAGCTTACAGAGAGGGAGAGGGAGAGAGAGACTGTGTGTGCGCGCGTGTGCATGTGACGTTCTTTGAGGAGGAAAAAAGAAACGCTACAACTAAAAAGTAGGCAACCTCTGCAACCAGTTGTGCCCATTAAAGAAGAGATCCTTCTCCACCAGTACTCTCTCTCTCTCTCTCTCTTCTCTCCCCCTTTGCCTGCTTTTCCTTGGATGTCATATCAATATTTTTTATCTCTAGTGCTTTGGCCTTCATCTTGCCTACCAATGCATCTGTTATTTGGTTGTAGAGTCACACACCACTTTTTCACTTCTTGGCATTTCTTCTGCTATATGCTTTCTTCTTCGTGGCCATCTTTGCCACAGTTTCTACCTGTCCCTCTCACTTATTCTTGTCTGCTCCGTCTTTTTATCCCTTTACACTCTACCTTTCGGTTTTGGCACTTTACCTTGTAATCGTGGCTTATTAGTTGTCTGTGGCGCATCTGAGAAGTGCACAACAAGAAGGTGTTCAGAAATATAGCAGCTTCAGTAAACTCCTTTAGCTACTTGGTCATGAAGGCTAATGTGGATCTCCACTTCACCTTGGCCAACAATTGCGCTCAGCCACATATTAGCTTTTCATTCAAATTCGTTCTTTCTTCTTTGTTCTGTGGTTTTTTCTTTTTCACTTTGTTTTCTTTTGCTTTTTTACTGATTTTTTGTTTTCTTGATATCGCTACTCTTCATTGAATTTTGTTCATTAATTCCCATTATGTCATAACTCTCTCTCACCGTTGTCTCATCAAGAAAGAAATTAACTTCCAGAAAATGAATTAAAGTCTCTCACCGTTGTCTCATCAAGAAGGAAATTAACTTCCAGAAAATGAATTAAAGTTTCTGTCCGTTCCGAAGGCATTGCTGGTTGCCTTAGTTTCGAAGCACGAAGTATCGAGTTTTCTGCAAAATAATACGAGGCAAACTACAACATGCAGAATCCAAATTTCTGGGGATCTCCTGTAGCTTCTATTTTAAGCATTAAAAACACTTCATGACGCTGCATAAATACTTCTAAACAACTAACCACGACTAAGATTTCCTTGCACTCCGATTATTATTTTTATACAACTAATATGAATATAAAATCACGCTCGTCATTTAGAAAATGAAAAAGAATCTTTTGACTTCTTTATTATTTTGAAAATGGGCATACCAGTTATGGGGGTTACTGTTAGAGTACACCTTATTCACTGTTAACAAAATTGTTATCATACAAAATATAAAGATGCGTTCACGTGGCCCCGCCCCATGACGTGAAATTGACTGTCCTACAGGTCCAGTCTGAAAACTTGAGACATAACAATTTCTTACTTTGAAAATTTCAAGATTTTAGTTTATAAATATCCAACAAATTACATAGAAGAATGCAAGTTTGAAGAAAATGGAAAATATTTGTCAAACATAATAAAATAACGTAAACAATTAGTTATAACGTTTCATTAATCGGAAAAGAGTAATTGATAGAATGAAATAAAATTACAAAAATAGAGTAACTGAATAAAAATAACAACATTTTTGTGAAAAACCAAGTTTTTTGATGAATTTTAAAAACTTGGTTTATTTGTTTGAATGACACGCACAAAATTTAGCTTTTATGAATAATTTAAAGAGGTTAGGTTTTTCACTTCTTTTTTTCAAAGTCAGGTATTGCTAAAATTGTTGGGTTTTCCTCAAAACCTACTTTTGGTAGTGTAGTTTTACTACCAAAACTATATATATATATATATATATATATATATATATATATATATATATATATATATATATATATATATATATATATATATATATATATATATATATATTGTGTATATGGTTCGAGGATTGATAATGAAGGCATGACTTTTCAAATCATAGATTTATTGTAGCCACAGGGATCACATGCATCCATTAAATACCAATGCAAATATGAATAATTAATTTAATCAGGTTAATTTACCAAGTAAAATAAGATCTTACCACCAACTTGGATGTGAATATTGTATTCCATTCTGCATCATGCGATTCATATGGTTACATTTGTACCAACACACTTTTGAGTATGTTTTTCTGTTCCACTGAGTTTGGTATAGCTGGTTGATCGGACTAGCGACTGGTTGGCGGCCTACTCGCTTGATTCTACATACGCAACTCTGAACCCTAGGGACAAGGTGAAAAGGGAAATGCCTCGGACCTTCCCTCCGAATCAGCCTATGAATTGTTATGAAAGCTTTTCTACAAGTTCAAACATGGTGAGTCAAGAGCTGATCCTTTAGATATAAATAAGGCAAGGAATTTGACATGTATACTTAGCATGTGGACGTCTGATTGAGATCATCAATGGCTACTATCCAATTATGTTGTCTTGTGGGGTGTAGTGTAGTTGGTTAAACTGATAGATTGGTGAAAGTTTGATTGTTAGTTCGATTCTCACAGGCATTGCATCTTGTAGACTACAAGCAATGAATGCACAATACTTTAGTTGATAGGTATACCACTCCCCACCTCGGTTTTGGAAGCTTCCCTAAGCCTAAGAGTCAGGGGAAGTAGAAAGAAGCTAAAACTTGTTTAAAATCCAGTTTCAAATGTTTTTTTACCCAAAAACACTTACTTTCATAAATATCTTGCAATATAGGGAAGCATCTTTTTGAAGTAGAGACATAATGGTCATGTAGATTGGCAAGTGACAAGTGGGAAAAATATCAAAACGTGGCTTCAGCGTGCTAGTGGACCTGGTAAAGAACTATTTGACGACTTAAAACTCGAGTCCAGGCCCAGGCCCAGCCCCAGCCCCAGCCCAGCCTTATTAACTTAAAAAATAATATGTTTAACATAAAATAATATAAAATATAATTAATCACAATATATATAATTATATATATAATGAATCGATATTTGGGATTAACTGTTTTTGAGCTCCATTCTTCCATTTTTTGTCATTTATCTAAATAAAATTAATGTTTATGTAGGTGGTCAATTTTTTGGAGGCGCCACTGTGATGGAACATAATTTAATTGGAACCAGAATCAAATAGTTGAATTCAACAAGAAAAATTCGACTTATGGGATACAAAGGTTCTATTTCTATTATTTACCAAATTAGGTATTTTATTTTATTTTATTTTATTTTATTTTTTTACCCATGATGTTCAGATTATACTCCGGTTTAGCATTTTAAAATCAAGTCCACGTGGACGGCTTGCCAGATGGGAATAAAAGGGTCGGGGGCTCCGTGAAAAGAAAACAGTTTTCATCAGACAGCTGTAGTCCTTGATTTATAAGTGTCTTTCTTGGTCAAGACGTTATTTCATTTCCATCGCGAACTCGCCGCCAAATTTTACAAACCCTCACTCTTGGATTCGCAAAACCAAGAGGGGCACCGGGAACCTGCTTTCGAACGAGGTTACGAGCAGAGTGGCAGGGGAAGAGGGAGGGGGAGATGAAGGAAGAGAAGCAAGAACCTCGGAGGGAGCTGTACGCTCTTCTTCACCTATCTCCCGAGGCGTCCGATGAAGAGATCAGGAAGTCGTATCGCCAATGGGCGCAGATTTACCATCCCGATAAGTACCAAGACCCACAGGTATCTCTGTGTGTGTGTGTGTGTGTGTGTGTGTGTGTTAAGGAGCTTTTGTCACTGCGATGGGATTCATTATCGTCTCGTTGACTTGCTTCCTTGCACTCCGTTCTTGATTTGCTTCAGAAATTGATGACACCCAAGTGGTAGTTTGCCGTAACCAATTATAGAGTTTGGAACTATTTCTGATATGGTGCTTCTTTCTCTATGCTGACGAGTTAGTAACTGTGGTCCTGAAACCGTCCATATCCTAGGGTTGAGCAGTGATCAGAACGACTTGGTGGGTAGGAAACTTGGTGAGAATTGCTGTAGTTGGCTTTTGCATTTTACCATTTTCGCTGCCTACTTGCTTCCGTTCAAGTATTTTATCATGGTAAATTCGCAGGGCTCGCGCTCTAATGGTGCTTGTGTTATCCGGGGACTGGAAATGTGTCATGGGTGGAATGTTAAATCCCTTTTCCTGGGCGTACTATCTCGTTTGACATGCACCATAATGTCTCGTCAGAGCATGGAAAGTCCGGTACCCAATCATACAGCTTTCGCCTTGATAATCACCACGAACATCATTAAGACTATGAATATCGACAAACCCTAAGGTCTAAGATTAAATCAGAAACAAGCCAAGGGCCACGCTAATAGGATACAATGAATCCATTTCGACTGCATAAAATGAGGACCGATTGTAGGTAAGACAGGGATGGTGGACGTGTTGCTATTGATGTTCTTCTTTGTTGATTTACTGTTTAAGCATTGCATTCTAGGCAATTATAGGAAGAACGAACATAAGCTTTAAATCAGATGTTATTCTGCAGTTTAGTCAGCAGATTTTAGCACTTGCTTGCGTTGGAAATAGAAACTTTGTGATAATTTTATCCTAAGTTTTCAATAGAAAAAATTGTAAACTTTTTGGTCGATTATTCAAGTGAGCTATCTCTGGAAATGTTTGAGTAACAGTTCAAGGAAAGATTGTAGAAAGTTAAAGAGTTATTAGAGTTATTGCCGTCGCAACTTAAGCTATTTGAGGTGACATTTATGATTGAATATGTTGCCTGCATTATGTTGCAATCGAACCTTCCCCTATTGTATACCGTTATTCATGTGTCATTTTTGTAAGTCTTGCTGCTTCAGACATGGAAATAATTTACAGGAACCTCTTTTGAAAAACTAAATGTGTTGTATGTGTGCATGTTTAAGGGACTGATTTTGTGTTTGTTAGGTACATTACATGGTTAACATAAATGTAGGAAGCTGTTGGTACAATCTTATAGGAATCTGAGAGTCATTGTGCACTTTCTGACAAGAATGCCTTGGTCAACGGCAAAGTAAGGTTGACCTTATGCCCTGAGGAATGGAAAACTCTGCTCTGTCATATATCTTTAATTTGGATAATGCTTCCACAATGCCACATCGTCCAGCTATTGCAGTTTAGTTTTTTTTTTCCCCCTCCTGCTCCTCAGTCCTATTGATATATTTGCTTATCACTGTTTAATTTCAGATGAAGGACATAGCCACTGAGAACTTTCAAAGAATTCGTGATGCCTATGAGATTTTGACAGATGAGCACAAAAGACAAATATATGATATATATGGTTTTGAAGGTTTAACTTCTGGCCTTGAGCTTGGAGAAAAGCTAAACAAACCAGAAGAAATTAAGGAGGAGTTAGAGAGATTGCGCCGTCGACAAGAAGAGGAGAAGGTCTATGCTCATGTTCGCCCTGTTGGCTCTCTTCTTGCAACTTTGTCATTGCCACAATTTTTGAGTGGTGGCGGCATCATGAGAGGGTACGTTCTAGTTTGCCTTTTACAGTTTCTTATTTATATTAATATATAGCTCGCTTTTCCTCAAAAGAGGAGAGTAGAGCGTAACTTGAACCTGAAAGATTTAGAATGCTTTAAGTACCATTATGTGTCCTTCAGGCCTTGACTTTGAGCTTGGTTATTCACTATCACTTTTGTACTCTAACTGGTTTATGTTGTTATTTAATTGTCAAAGGTACATAGTTGCAGTTTATAACCTCTGGAAATTTATGTTGCTTTCATGAAACTGTGCTTATATCTCTAAGATTCCAGAATATGTAGTTTAATCACCTTGTTCTTTCATTAATTCTAGTTGTGGTATTGGAAAAGTGTTTCATTTTATTTCGGATTCTTTCCTGCTAAATAGTCTGGTTGAGTTTATCTTTCATGGCTGTTCTTAGTGAAGCTACAGTGTTTAGTGAATTCTTCTCAGGATGCAAATGTCCTCGGAAGTTCAATCACAAATATCCAAGAAAAATACTGTTGTAATTGGCGGAAACCTTGCTGTTACTGGAAATTCTGGTGGAGGTGCTGCAACAGTTTTGCTTCGGCATCAGTTGTCTTCAGTTTCTTCTTTGGAGGTCATGGCTTCTGCTGGTTTGCGGGCATTAATTGGATTGCAGACTTCTCGGTAGGACACTCAGTAAGTTTTGCTTTTGTTTTTGTGTATGAACAAATAAAAAAGTTACATATTTTCTTGTTTGCTCTCTAACTAGGTGATAGACCCTAATGACAGTCTTGACCCATTTGCTTCCATGCAGAAGTTACTTCTTTGTTCCTTTATGGAGTTTAATTTTGAATAATTAAGCTCATTATTTCTTTAAATTTGCTTTTGTTAGCCATCTCTCTCCTCATTCAACTGCAACAACTGGGTTGACATTTTCCTTGAGAGATGGCTCCATCAATCTCTCCAATGTATGGACTCGTCAGCTTTCTGAAACTGCAAATGGAAATGTATGATTCTATTCTTCCTCTTTAATTGTTTACTTTTGCTTTCTTCTATAGGATATATTGACACAGTCTGTGGGAAAAGGTTTTACCTGAAAGATGCAAATTGTGTTGGTAGTGGCTGGATTCCCACAGGTTTCCTAAAATGCTTGTTGACACTTCAAAAATTGTCACAACAATATATCTGAATATAACAAAATATTGAGCTTTTGTGCACTAAGGAAGGAGAAAGATCATTCAATGATGTTCATCCAGCTCATGGAGATCTGTTGCTTGTGAAGCAGAAGATATCTGAATGATGGTAGTTTCTTTCCTTAAAATATGATTGGCTTGGAAAAATAAATCTAAGTAAGCACTTTTTGGTGTGTTAAGCATACTTGAGGAATCTATATTAAGTTGATTTCTGTCACGAAAAATTGAAGAATACACAAAATTTCTGTGAATTTCTTTTCTGAATGTTGAGGCAAGTGTCTAACTTCTTGTGAATCTGAGGCATTTGACATTTTCTCATATTATTGTACTTTTTCCTTTCTTTGCAGATACAACTTGTCTTGGGTACTGAAAATAGCATTGGTGTGGGGTGGCAAAAGAAGGATGAAAAAAATTCTGCAGCTGGAGAGCTCAAGGTGTGTGACTATTTTTGAGTAAATACGACGTACACAGATTTTGCTTCATTTCCTATAGTAGTTTACCTTGTCACACCTAATTTCTCATCATCTTTGAGCTTTATCACATCAAGTGATCAAACTTGCACCCGTAAATGACTTTCTTATGTTATACTTATAAATGTCTACATCATTAGCATGTCTGGACTTGTACAGGGCTTTTCTGCGTACAAGCTCCGCATCCCTAGTTCAATCACTATAGCTATCTTACATGAAGTTGGATATTTGCCTATCCATAGGTTAGTCAGTCTCAAATAAAAATTTAACGTTGATTACATCTTTGCCATTAATATACTCTAGTATGTCAAGTCTTTTCTTGATGACCTGGGATAATATTGTTATGATAAGCCAACTGTGGGATTTTCCCATGAGAATGTCCTCCAATGGAAATTACTTCTTTAAGCTTTCTGTGCCCTGGATGGTTAATTTTAGCAGTTGGCAATTGGTATTCCTGATTTAAGGCTACTCTTGGAGCTTATATTTGACCAATCTGGTTCAACCATTGTGCGCAAGAGCTTATGTTCATGTCCTTATCTGTGGTGCTTTCCTTTTTGTATGAGTGCGCCAGGTGGTGCACTGGTGCTGTGACTAATGTCCTTGATTGAGTTGATTCCTTTTTCTTTCTTGAATTCTTTATGTAGTTTGGAGTGGGTTCATTTGGAGCAACTACACATTACACTCGCCATTTCTCATCTAAATCTCATGGTCGCATTGCAGGAAGAATTGGGAGGTATGTGACATTTGTTTGAATGTGTGCTTGGCATGAATTTTCTGTGCTTCTGTATATTTGATCAATGATGAGAACTGCCTTAATGGATTCCCCCCCATGAATCATACCTTTGCTTGTGTTTTCATATGTAAACAGCTTCACTGTTGGATATTATGTAGCTGAGGATCCTTCTATTTGCATGGTATCATATGCTCGTGTAAATGATATTCTTGCAATTCAATTGTATGCTGGCATATACATATAACTATTTTTGTTCTCTTTTTTCTCAGTAGCTGTTGGCATTGTTTAAATGACATTCCTTAGCTTATGTACCGGAATTAAAATTTGTATTATTAGAACCTACACTTTTTCAAGCATTCACTGGTGTTGTTGTAGTGGGCACACCATTATGATTTTTTTTTTCTGCCTTTTTGGCGGCAAAAAAATTTTAAGAAGGAAATAAGAAAAAACATGGAATTCATAAATCTCCTATCAAGTCTAGGACCCAAGAGGGAACTGTAAGCAAAAAGCCAATCTTCAAGCTAAATAACTAAATAAGTAAGTGGAGTTTCAGTTTTGATACAGCAGAGCGTCCTTCTTTATGAAACATGTGGATCAATGTTCCAATTCATGGAATAAAAGATTGTATCTGTGTGTCTTGATTATGAAATAATGGATTGGGGGTCATCTTTTCCTATTAAACGTGGGTCCACTTTGGTCACAACATCTATTGTTATGATAATAATAGCATCACATATTGCATACAAATAACTTATCTAAAACAGGTGATGTTTGTGATGATAGTGTTATGTATAAAAATAACGTATATACTTTAAAAAATGTAATTAATCAATCTCTTTGCACAAACACAGGCATGTTTATGTGCCTTTTAAATCACCTTGGTCTTGAGCCTGCCTTGTAAATGTCTTATTGAAGTCTGGACTGGCCTTGGCTTGTAGCCAGTCTATGCCTGCTTCTGTGCTGGAACCATGGAAAAGGATTTAGGTGAAGCTATGTATGGATAGTGGATACATAATGCCAATGATTGTGCAGTTTCTTAATTATGACAGTGTTCACATTTACTTTGCAGTACTGCTCTTGAGTTTGAGGTTGGTGGTGGCAGAAAAATATCTGATTTCAGTACTGTGCGGTTTCTGTACACAATTGGTATTCAGGTAGTTATACTACTACATTATTTTACTTATAATGCTGCATTTCTAAGTTATGTTTACATCTAAGAATTGTGCTTCATGAATGATGATAGTAAAGTATTCTGGCTAATATTCACTCAGTTATCTTAACTTTTGAAAAAAATTTCTGTTTAATGTTTCTTTAGTAAAGTTAGTGCGCTGAGCATGATTTAACTTGCCTCATGCTATGATACCTCTTCTAGTTGTAATGCCATTGACAATGCTAATATATATGTCCATGTAGAGAAAGAAGACATAAGCAAGATACCATAACATCTCTCACACACACAGAGGTATAAAAAATATAATGTTCCACTGGCATGTTCTCCTCTCTCTTGCTAATTTGCATTATCTAGAATGGCAATTCATTAAGAATCAAAGCATAAACTGGACAAACCGTGAGCTTGAAACAGCTATTCATGGAGTTGTGTCCCCTGTTAGTGATGGTTTAGTTGCAGGCTCTTGGATTTGGTAACACATCATATATATCAAGGTGTTTCCTTAAAATTTAGTCATCGATGCTTTATATTTCGTAAAATGATTAGAAAAACTAATTTCCTTCACTTAAGCAATGATAACCCATTAGAGTTCACAGTTGATGCAGTGGATGCCTTTCCTTGTTTAAATATTCAGGAGCTTCATCCATCTCAGTGCTTGAATTCCCATATATATACAAAATATCTAGGCATCAAAGTGAGTAGAGCTGCCAAAAATGTCATGCACCATATCACCGGAACCTATTTTCCATGGATGAAGAAAAACCATCTCAACATAAATAAAATTAAAAAATTGAAGGCAGTCATGTTGCTGCCGAATTAGAGTTGTATCTAAGCATTCATTTCTAAGCCAGAAACTTTTGGCATACTGTTCCATCTTATCATCATTTACTTGAAGGGATTGAAGTCCTTTTCTTTCTGAGTTTGCTTAGGGGGTACTTTGGAGAGTTGAACTTCATCGTGGAGGACAGAAGCTCATAATTCCTGTAAGCTGAATGTATTTTTTTTTTTGTTTCTCACATATGTCATGGGCTGCTTACTGATGATGATGTACTGACGTGATGCTTGCATAATTAGGTGCTATTGTCAAGCCAATTGACTCCACTTCTTGCTACTGGGGCGCTGATAGTTCCAGCCTCCATATATTTTTTGCTGAAGGTTGAAACCAACAGATCATGATTTTTTTCAGTTGAATGTGTCAGTATCATTTATCGTCTTTTCACATCATGATTTCTTTTCGGTTGAAAGTGTCAGTATCATTTATTGCCTTTTAATCTTATATGCCCTCATGATGTTGATGACATGGTAGTAAGAGCAAATAATTGTAATTGGCAGGCCTTGAATTGGTAATTTATTTTGACCAAAAACTAGTAAGTTTTTAACTTTGTAGCTTGTGGGACATGTTTTTCAAGGTTGTTGCCCACATTTATAATGTGTATCATGTACTGCCGTCCATGTGAATATTCTTATCGACCTGTTTTGAAATAATGGATTTTGTAATTGATCCTCAGGTGATTCTATGCTCTTGATTGAGCAGTATAATTGTACTACTGTTAAGTGACAAAGCAGATCAATATAGGTCACTGTTCATTTGCTGAACCTAGATGTTGTCTATTTATCCATAATCATGGTCGTTTATGAGAAAAAAGTGATTCTGATGGTTGGATAATATCATAGAAGTTAGGAATGAGTTTCAGGACATGCCAGTATATAAGAGCGGGGATGCAAATTTATTTAAAATAATCACATGGGAGGTGATTTCTGAATAGCTGTATCTAAAATATAGTAAAGCAGTGTGATGCTGTACATGATTGTTAAAGATAACTGCATAAGACCTAAAAAAGAAAAAGGTCACATTCTTTTGTCTGTCTGATGAATTTCATGTAGTAAATCTATCTCATATTGCATCTTTACAGATGGGGAAAATGTGGAATAGATGTGCTTGTGAAATTGTTTTTGTCTTCTTATTCTTGACTTCCTTGTATTATGGGTGCAGAAATTTATTGTCAAACCATACTACCTCAGAAGAGAGAGACTGAAAGCCCAAGAGAAAAGACAGAGAACATCTTCTCAGGTACTCCTATTTTGCCTCATAGTTTGGTTATGAAGTGATCAAGTTCTCTCATAGTGAATGTCCATGAAAAAATGATTCTTTCAGAATCTGGCATGCTTTATGCATGACATTTAGTAAAAGTTGTGATAAGTGTTCAGGATTATGCTATTTATTTTAATACATTAATATTCTTTTTTTGTAAATTAAGTGAACGTAATCACAAGCTATTGTTGCATTCACCACATTTGTGACTCGATTCACATAAGACGTAGACTATGTCTTTCAATGTTAGCACTTAAAACTACTGTTATGGATTTCTTACATCCTTCTTATTTCCTAATATGTCATAATGCATGGGTTCAGCAGAATGCTTTCAGTAAGAATGATATTAACAGCAAACAATGATTGTTTATAATTAAGAATATATTTTGCAGTGTGTTGTCACTTCGGTTACTCTCTTGTTCAGAACCTGAAAGCTATTTAAATGAACAAACCTGGGCAAGTATAGCCTATTTGTGCACTAAAGTGACTATACCATCTCTTGTTTTTTCCATGTGTTTGCCATCATTCACATTTTTTGATAGTCATAAATATCATTAATGGGATTTAAACGGTGAGGGTTTTCTCAGCTATTTTTCGGTATAGCAGAAAATCTCGGAAAAAATTCAGCATTTTTTTTAGAAAAGAAAAAATTCGAAAAACTAGGAAAAAGTAAAAAAAAAAACTAACATAAACATAAAGAAAAGACAGGATAAAAATGTGAAAAATGTAAAAATTCATGTTGGAGTTTTTTTTTTCTCAAAAAAGGTGAAAAATACAGGTTTTTTTGTTTTGATTGTCTTTAACATTTTTATCGGGTCTTTTTCAAAAAAGATGGTCTTCTGTGACTGCATTTCTTATACCTTCTTAAATGAAAGGTCTTTTCAACTGTGAACTGTTGCTTCCTAATTTAGGTTTGTCTTCCAATGCTTTCTGTAATTTTGCCGTCACTTTTAAATATCTACTCACCTGTTTTCTCAAGTTGAGACAACTTTCAGATCATGTACTGTTACAAGGTTATTTGGTATCTTAAGATCTTGAAAATTCATATTTTCATGTCCAAGTCACATTGCATTATTTCTACAAATATACAAGGTCCAATTGAAGTGGTATGCATGCATGTATGTATATTTACATTATATGTGTGTGTTGATGTATTGCACCCAAATTCTGCACTCACAGTCATGTGGCATAGGTTGCACTAGCGGAAGTTTGATTTATTGTGGTTTCTTTATCATTGAACTAATGGGTTTCTCAATTCTGGATGCAGTCATTTTGTCTGAAAGTCCAATTTATTTGGATATTTAGTTGTATTCTGTCATGTGATACCTTGTTTTAGTTATCTGGTTTGTTGGTGTACGCTGCCCTAATTACTCGTCTGTGGTGAACTCGACTTTACTTTTATTATAAATAATTCTGTCTTAATGCATAATATCTGGATGGAAATGTACAATATACAGGTCCAGGAGGCAAGGGCAGCAGCTGAGAAGGCTCAACTACTGCTGAAAAATGTGGCCAATAGAAAAAAAAGCAAACAATTAGAAGCCAGGGGCCTTGTCATTACAAGAGCACTTTATGGAAATCTTAAAGCTTACAAGAAAAGGAATGGCAGTACTGTTGAAGAAACTGATGAACTGGTTCAGCAGGTTTTGGATGTGACAATACCTTTAAATTTCCTGATAAATGATGCTGGTTATCTTAAGGTATGTTTATTTGACTTAATTTTTGTAGGACCTTTGTAAACTATATAGTTGTTTCTTAGCTTAATTTGTCTATTTTTTTACTTTTATTACTGTAAATAAAGAAAGAGAGAAGGAAAAAAAGGATTTTTTTTAAAAGGAAATAATGTAGGGTGCGGTTGGGGTGCGAGTCAGAGCCGCACCAGCATTTTGTCGACGTGGGTGCTGACCTTTTTTGAAGAGTTCCTATGACAAAGGTGTATCAGAAGAAATGTTTGTCCTAAAACGTAAACTGCATTTATTAAGTACAACCAAGTCATTTCAGATTTTGGATAGGGATCGAGGGAAGCTGCTAGTATATTGATTTTTCCGCATTAATTTAGAAATTGTTCCCTTTTTCCAGATTCTTTTAATCATACTTTTCAAGTTACACCATTGGTAGTGTCTTTGGCTTCTTCTTGTGAATTTCTGTTGGTTGGGGTGTCAAATCTGTTGCTATCCTAAGCGGTCTCTCTCCCAATTTGTTCAGCTTCACAAAGGTATCAAGAAGTCAGGAATCATGGGATTTTGTGATCCCTGTCCGGAGGATCCAAAGCAATTAGTTGTTGAATACACTTACGGAGGCGACAAGCATGAGGTCTGTGAATACCTGCTCGTTCATTCTTTGTTTGTAACAGGTCATCCTTTTTTGTAGGAGCTATATTCTGGCACATGGCTAAGTTTTTTTGCTCTTGCAGGTGACGGTCGATGACTATGATGAGTTGATAATACCTCAGGAGCTGCATAGAGTTTGAATTTTCTAGTTGGAAACTCTTCTCCAGATGGAGTGAGAGGCTCTCTTAATAATCATGCACACCATTGTGCCAAGACTCCAACGAATATTTCGGGCACAAAACAAAATTTTTGGCACCTGTTGTAATTAATAACTAGTTATCTATTTCTTAATTTCATTATCTGATAAGTTTCGTGTCCGGGTATAGGTGATGCGAGTATCTTTATTAAGAAAGCAGGCGGATTAGACACATTATTGTGACAAGGGATTGGTAATAAACGAACCTTCGAGTAGAAAGGAATTTAGTCCGAGACCCAGTGTTCTGAAAACGGGTTTGTGAATCGAATGCGGAATTGGCTGGTTCACCGATTCAGCTGAGTGGGTTGTGAGTCGGCTAAATAATTTAAAAAATGAATTTAAATATATAATTAAATTGAAAATGAAGAGTTTCTTAAATAATTTAAAACTCCGGCGCCTTCTTTTCACAATTTCATGCCTGGTGGTAACGTTTACACATTGCAAAACCACCTGAAAATATAAATGCAGTCAGAATATCTTGGTTTAGCCCCCACTTGAAACTCATATTTTTGAGTTTTTAACTAGTAAAATTACTAAGGATTGTGCATTAGAAAAACATGGGAATGGATATAAAACTAATTACAAGCTTGGAAGTGTTTTTTTTTTTTTTTTTGTCTCAAGTCAAATGGCTTATTTTGTGGTAACAAAGGTGCCAAAAAGTTTTTCTTCCTAGGCAATATTTTTCAGACCTAAAGATCTCATTATTCAGATAATGTTGCATAAGATGACTGAAAAATGTCAACCTTAGAGAGGTGCTAAGCCCATGAGGGCATGAGACATTTCACTGCAAATGCATAAAACATAACAGTGGTTTAGTCCCTCCATAAGCGTAACATAGCTGGTTAAAGCATGGGCGGTACCACGAATTTTTCATGAGAAAAGTTGAATTATAGTTTCAAAATTATAAGAGGAACCTAGAAATATGATTTTTCTCAAATTTTTTATATATGATAAATAATTTTTTTTTTTTAAATTTACATGTAATTCTTTTTCAAGGAGGCAGGATGTGCCAGAGCTCTTGCCGACCCCCTGGCTCTGCCCCCTGGGTTAAAGGTGTTGCACGTAGATGGTGCAATTTATTTTGATCATTGTAGGTGCGAATGTTCTAGGCCATAAAAGATGGGGGTGTTTAGTCAAGTTGAAGGTCCACTGCCCATTCAGACGCCGAACACCTTTTGTTGGCTCATTCTCACCTGAAAACAATGGTTTAGTCCCTCTACATGTAGATGAAGACGTAACTCCATCTGCCCAAAGTAACGAGGTTAAATCTTCAAATTTTCCTGCCCCAGTAAGTTGAAAGTTCAGTACTCTTTAACTCCCCAAATGCTCAAAGGAAGTTCAAACAGGATCATCCAATGAGAAAATTTAGCCTCACAAAAACAAAAGGAAAAAAAGGAAGATAGATCGATCCTGCTTTTTTCTACGTTTGAGAAAGACAATTGATGATTAGAGAAAACAATGGTGACCAAGAACAAAACAAAGGGGGAGAGCGAGGCCACGTCTTGGGGTTGGGCGTGGTCGGCCAGAGAACAAGACCTCGCCGTGCACCCGGTGACACACAAAATGGGAATTTCATCAAAAAGCTTGGAGACTAGAAAGGGCGTGGAAAAATCAGATAACCGGGACGGGAGATTTTCTTGCAGAGCGGGTGTGGCTGTCATTCAGCCACTGCGTCCACCTTCCCCGGGAAGAAGGAAATCAAACACGAAGTGGAGAAGAGAGAACAAAACTAACAAAGCTTATAAGAACTGTTGGCCCATCGAGCGCGCTCTCATCGTTCGCACTTTTTCTCCAGGTGAGAGGGCCTCTCCTCCGCCAGTTCTTCTCCATCTGGACCAAAGAAACTCCTACCCATCCGTTGTCTGTTCCTTCTGGTACACGCTTATTCTCTCTCTTTCTCTGATTGTGGTTGTTCGGCTGCATTATCTTTTCCCATAAACTTCTACGCATTGCTTTCCACTCATGCATGCGAAAACCTAACATATCCTGAGTTTTCTTGTGTGTAATAGACGCCTTGAATTCGATGCCGAACTCGAGGATTTCCGTGAATCTTCTTGTCCTTTACCCATTGGTATGCTGGATGGTCATTTGATCTATATATCGCGACAATCTGAGCTTTGGAGATTACTGTTTCTTCAACTTATTGATGATCCAGTAGTGGACTGGCGTAGTCCTGATATGGCGGTTGTTTTTATATATTTTTTTTCTTGATGACCGGCTAATTCTTCTAATGTTGTGAAGTTGGCTAGTCTATGTAATGTGGAGAAAGCTCATCCTGGTGAAAACTCGAGCTTCTCATACTACTAGCAGGGTTTATCTTGTTTTTGTTAGGTGGTCGAACTTTCACCTGGTTTTGAGTTTTCTTCTGCTGTATTGTGATAGACTACGGCGGATTCACGTCGTCGACACTAATTTTCTCACCTAAAATTAGAACTGAAGGATTACATTTCCTCATCAAACACAATCTCTAAACTCTAAACCAGAGAGAAGTTATGTCGTCGAAATGATTGAGCAAGCATCAAGCTCGCATCGTAGGTGTGTCATGCTTTTGTTCATTCCCGTTCCTGTGCGTACGCCTATTCCTAGAGAAAATTTAAGCTTTATCGCTAGCACAAGTATAAACAAATCGACCAAACATTTCAGAACATAAATTGGTGCTAAACATATTAGGGATACTCTATGATGCTTATGAAGCAAAGCTATCAAGCTCTCTTTGTACTAGATAGCATAACACAATCCAAGCGTGGCTGTCGATGAGGTCATGCCAACATGGGCTTATCTTGCTCAACCGTGACCATAAAAAGTATAAGATTCCGACTTCTTCAAGTTGATGAAAGAGCTGAACAGAAGTGTAGTCTGTATTTATTCCTCATCAAAAGAAGTAATAGAACATCCATATCCAATAGGATATGGGAAAAAGTGTGTGCTAAAAAATGCCCAGTGAATTACTGCGTGCAAGCATTTTGATTATTGTAAAAGAAATTGACCATGTAGGTCTCATAGGTGCTTGGTCTTGTTTGTGCTCACTCACGAACTGTGATCTTAATGTCTAATAGTGGTATGAGTAAATGTGCTTGAGTTGCTGATGGAGTAGTTGCTCTTTGATAACCTTTAGTTATGAACGCCTGCTAAAATTCCTTGTTCAGTGTATGGTTCATTTAGTACAATCGGTGTTTATTATGTTCGAAAAGTCTATTCTCCTTTTGTTGCAGAGACAACTGAATGGTAGAAGTAACGATGTTGTTTTCATGAGTTACATTTCTGAAGCCATCTCCATAGTGTCATGAACGCAAGTATGCTTATATTTATGACTGAATGCTGTCTCCACCTGCTATTCTTCCATTTTGGTTACTATCTTCTTTTTTAATTTAATGCTTTCGGTGTAACATACTTCGTAGTTTGAAAATATTACCAACTATTTTGTCTATTTATCATCCAGTAGTTGACATGCAAAAACTTTTTCTCTGTCTTTCACGCTGATGAGCTAATGTGCTGCTCAAAATTTTCCTTTACTGCAAGCTTGTAAGTTATCTTCTCTTTACACATTTGCTATTCATGGTTCTCATAGTTGTTGATTGCAGCTCCCAGTCTTGAACATCCTTGAGCCCCATGGCTGCCCCGTCAGCTTGTCTAGCTTCAGTCAACCTGTCTTCTTGCAATAACAAGCTCTCCAAATCGTTTTATGGTAGACAATTTTCCCCCTGTTCTGGACTTCCATCTTTGAGAATAATTCCGAGATCAATCTGTGTGAAAGCAACATTGGAGCAGAGAGACCACAATGGAAGAAGAAAATTCTTGAAATTTCTGGCTGGAAATGCTGGAGTTGGTTTATCATCCTTTTTGGGTGCTAGAAGTGCCAAAGCCGATGAGCAAGGTGTATCATCCTCACGGATGTCATATTCAAGGTTCTTGGAGTACCTGGACAAGGATAGAGTGCAAAGAGTGGATCTCTTTGAGAGTGGAACTATTGCAATCGTGGAGGCAATTTCCCCTGAGTTGGGTAACCGGGTGCAACGGGTGAGAGTGCAGCTGCCTGGGCTCAGTCAAGAGCTGCTTCAGAAGCTCAAGGAAAAGAACATTGATTTTGCAGCTCACAACGCTCAGGAAGATTCAGGTTCTCTCTTGTTCAACCTGATTGGAAACCTGGCATTCCCTCTGATCTTGATTGGCGGTCTGTTTCTTCTGTCAAGGAGGTCTTCTGGAGGAATGGGTGGGCCTGGAGGTCCTGGTTTTCCCCTTGCTTTTGGCCAGTCAAGGGCTAAATTTCAAATGGAACCAAACACTGGTGTTACGTTTGATGATGTGGCTGGCGTTGATGAAGCGAAGCAGGATTTTGTTGAGGTGGTCGAATTTCTGAAGAAACCAGAAAGATTTACAGCAGTTGGGGCACGCATCCCTAAAGGTGTTCTTCTTATTGGTCCACCAGGAACAGGGAAAACTTTATTGGCCAAGGCAATTGCTGGTGAAGCAGGTGTCCCATTCTTTTCCATTTCTGGATCAGAGTTTGTAGAGATGTTTGTAGGTATAGGTGCTTCACGAGTACGTGATCTTTTCAAGAAAGCCAAGGAAAATGCTCCATGCATTGTCTTTGTGGATGAAATTGATGCTGTTGGTAGGCAGAGAGGAACAGGAATTGGAGGGGGTAATGATGAGAGAGAGCAGACGCTCAATCAGCTTTTGACTGAAATGGATGGTTTTGAAGGAAATACTGGTATTATTGTTGTTGCTGCAACTAACCGTGCCGATATTCTTGACTCTGCTCTGCTGCGTCCAGGGCGTTTCGACAGACAGGTAAGATGTCTCATATTCTGCTTCTTCTGTGTTTTGAATTGTTGCATGACTTCTGGTGTCATTCATACAAATTGCTTTTATTGTAGGTCACTGTTGATGTTCCTGACGTACGTGGACGGACAGAGATATTGAAAGTGCATGCTAACAACAAAAAATTTGATTTGGATGTTTCTCTTGATGTGGTCGCCATGAGAACACCTGGATTTAGTGGGGCTGACCTTGCAAACCTGTTGAATGAGGCAGCTATACTAGCTGGCCGGCGTGGGAAGATGGCTATTTCTTCGAAGGAGATTGACGATTCAATAGATAGGATTGTTGCGGGAATGGAAGGAACAGTGATGACAGATGGAAAAAGCAAGAGTCTTGTGGCATACCATGAAGTTGGCCATGCAATTTGTGGGTAAGGACAGTCTTCTTAGCTATCTTTTCCGTGGTCCATCTGCCCACAAATATGGATACTTAACTCATCGTTGCTTTATAGAAACTCATAGAATTTAGCCATGCTGATAATGTTATTTTGGCTTGTAGTACTTTGACTCCAGGACATGATGCCGTTCAAAAGGTCACCTTAGTTCCAAGGGGTCAAGCTCGTGGGCTTACTTGGTTCATACCTGCCGATGATCCAACCTTGATATCTAAGCAGCAACTTTTCGCGAGAATTGTTGGTGGCCTTGGTGGCAGAGCTGCTGAGGAAGTAATTTTTGGTGATGCAGAGGTCACAACTGGTGCTGCTGGAGATTTGCAGCAGATCACTGGTCTAGCCAAACAGGTAATGGAGCATTCTGCAATAGCCTCTGCATTTCTGATCATTCCTTCTGCTTTGACTAACAGTGGAACCAATAGAACTGTCTATGAAAAGGTTCATCTACCTTGAACCTTTAATCAGATGTTGTCTCTAGTCTCTATAATGTTTATTTCAACTGTCGGTTAGGAGTGCCTCTGTCAACTCTATCCTGTACTTGGTGGGGTTGAATTATTTTGGAACCATCTTGTCTGGTGGAGCCGCTTAGTTTTTGGTACCTTGGTATCATGTATCTGTTGTCTAATCTCTGCATTGTTGTGGCACATATGGCCGATTTCTGCAGATGGTAACTACATTCGGGATGTCTGAGATTGGCCCATGGTCTCTTATGGACTCTGCACAAAGTGCTGATGTTATCATGAGAATGATGGCAAGAAATTCAATGTCAGAAAAACTTGCAGAAGACATAGATGCAGCTGTTAAAAGGATCTCTGATAGTGCATATGAAGTGGCACTAAGTCACATTCGAAACAACCGTGAAGCAATTGATAAAATCGTAGAAGTGCTTATTGAGAAGGAGACACTTACTGGTGATGAGTTCAGGGCCATTCTCTCCGAGTTTGTTGAAATCCCTGCAGAGAACCGGGTGCCTCCATCTGTACCAACTACTGTTGCTGCATAAGATGAAGCGGAGCTAGCCCACTTGTTTTGGCACGTATGTCTTTCAGATCTGTTCATACCTTGATTTCTGCAGCCTGTATACATGTAACCTGTAATTTATGTTGGATTAAGTATACTAAGCCTTTGAAAAGAGCTCAGTTAGATCATTCTCTTTCATAAAGTTATAGTTTATTTTCTTTCTTTTGCACTGTTTATGTTAAAGGAACAATAACCTCTCATAATGAAAATTAATGTATAAAACAAGTATGGATTCTAAATGAATGTGAGGTAAGGACTATGACAAGTACATACAGAACGTTGGCTCTGCTGCCATAATGGAAGAAGTTTCATTAATGAACTTCATCCAGTTAGATTTTATGACACTGACGACATGCATGGTTTCATTTTCGTTGAGTTGAGCTCACCTAACCTCATTTTTGCCTTAACGGCATTATGAATTACTGCCAGTAAGAAGCAACAATATGGTTCTGGAAATCCTTTTCTCAGAACATTTAAACCGCCGAGTCAACTACACTTGACGTGAATTGTTAGTAAGGGTACAAATTAGAAAAAAGAAACTACTACAAAAGCATAACAGTGTAAGACTTAGAAGGGTTTTTCTTGGCATCCTAGTCAAATTCATGCCTCAGCAGTCTCTTGATGAAACATGGACTAGAAGCAAATGGTTTCGAAAAATCTTTTGAGAACAGAACTTTCATTCTGGACTCACCACCTTATGAATCTGTAATCACATCAAACTCCCAAAAAGTCTCGATCCTTTTCAACTTCATACATTTAGAATTGGAGGTACATAGAATCCATGAACAGAAGCAGTATCTCATATGCATCCCTTGAGCCACTGTTAAATTTGATCGTGATGAAAAAGCTAGTCGAATAGACAAGCTCACACCAGAGAACTCCAAGATATAATTACCCCCAATTAAGAGCACAAGTTCATAAACTCATGAATATATACCTAAGACTTTCTTGGACAAATCAGACAAATTTTCCTTAGATTCTACTTTTCTTTTGTAAGAGTTGCAACTTTAAGTGCTCCTCTGTCAGCATTTGTTATTCCTGATGCCTCACCGGTGATTCTTGCTGCACAATCTAACAGCAAAAAAGGGAATTATTGATTCGTAGAACATCTTATCCATTAAGCAGAAAGAAGGAATAAACAAAACTGAACCTGCAATTCCATTTTAAGCCTCGCTACTTCATGTTCCATCGCTTGGATCTTCTCGACTTTAACGGGTATGGAAGGAATCCCCCTATCTTGTCGCTTCCCTAGCTGTTGCTGCATTAATTTTATCTCAACTCTCAATGCAGCAGCATCTTCTTCGGCACGTTACAAGAAAAAGCTCAATGCGAAAATCCTTCATTTTCTTTAGGAAAATGAAAAATTTAAATAGCTGGATATTAACATGATGTAAAACTGTAACAAATTAACCTTATATAGAAAACAAGATAAATAATAACTGTTGGATACCATATATCAATCTTTTTACGGACAACTGCCTGGCTTTAATCAAATAGAATACGAGAGCATAAGCTCGAAATTTAATTGATCCTCATAACCATAAAACCATTCAGAATTTCAGTGCCCCTATTCTAGAAATGTGTGGGAATAGCTTATAGCCAAGACATAGTCCATTTTTAGATGTTCTGTCAGAACATTTTTAGGTTACGCTAAAAAACAGAAAATGAGTTAAGAGATTATACCAGCGACCAAAAAATTATGTTGATAAAGGATTATTGGAATCAATTCAACAAGTCCTATGATGAAAGATCCTAAGGAAGACAAAAGCAAACATGCTATTGTTTCGATCCATACCCGAACACGTTGTTTGTGCATTGCGTCGTGTCTAGTTCCAAATATGTCTGAAGTTCATAGAAAATATGACTACTTTGGCTGCAGTCTTGACGAATCCAAGCATCTTAAACTTTAGAACGGTCAACAGAAAGACAGCTAAAGAAAATTGTTCACAAACAAAAGAAGCGGTATTTCTTAACGATCGCAGATTACTTGCACAGGAGAACGACGATCATTGTGTGTTCTAAAGACAATACTAAACAGTGAAGGAGTGCGATCAATACAACGATTGTTAAAATAACTGAAACGAACAATGCACTTGCAAATTAAACAGGATATGGGATGACGACATTATTCGATTCATCAAGATTACAAGGGTGCTTGAGAATGTCGTAACTGAAGGGTATACTGCACCAGCAAATTAAACAATATAGGAAGAGATGACCGCGATCCATCAAGCTTACAAGATCGTCCACCAAATTATCGAACGAAAGGTTACCGTAACAATCTGGGCCTCCGAAATCATGCCTGGCAAGCCAACCCTTGCTCGTCCCGATCACGATGACGCTGTTCCCTGCGGCCATACACGTAATTACGCCACGACCCTTGGCCGCGAACCTTTCGGGCGTGTCTGCCGAAAAAGATACGCCTCCCGCTACTTATCTTTCTTGCTGCTCGGGCAATGCGCGTGATCAAATGCTCTGTGGATTTTCACGACCGATGAACGAACAAATAACGCCAGGAAAGGCAATCAGAGTATGTGGCGATCGCCGGCGAGGAAGCGCAGGAAAGGAGATAAGATCAGTCAGACCGTGAGAAGATTGGCGAGGAAGAAGCAGTGAAGAGTTTATCGGATCGAATGAAAATGATCGTAACGTCGATTGGCGGGAAGCAAAGAGATGCGGTTTGGGTCTTTTTTTGCTTTTCCTTTCTTGTGCTGATCGGAAATGGTTTCGGCCTGACCCGTCCGATACCGAAAGCCAAAGCCGTTGCGGTTTAGCATTAGAGATGAAAAGGAGAACGGCCCCGCCCTTCACCGGTAAATGGTTCCTTTCACCACCGAATTAGTCTGAAGGAAAAATAAAAATAAAAGAAAAAATTAACATTGGCTTAGTAAGAGAGTCAAAATTAACTGGTAAAGAAATAATTCGAAGATGTAAACGGTTCGAAAACTATAAATAAATATGTGCTTTCTCTATATGGATTTACATGTTTTTAATTTATTTCCATATTAAACTTATGTATTTATTTTCTCATATTCAGTTAACTTGGGCTGAGTGGGACTCACTAGTTCTTGATTTGCAACTGACTTAATGCAATTTGAGGGATAGAGGTAGACGTGTGGCTGGTTCAAGGAGCATACCATAGTTGGGGTCAATAAAAACTCGGTTGTCAAATTGATTTTTGTGATCTTTTGATTGCAAATTGTGAATGTTTTCCCATCGAGCCCAACTCACACCGTAATCGGTTAGATTTAAACCCAACTTGTGGACTACCTTACTAAGTCCAGATCCAGGTCCAGGTCCAGGTCCAGGTCCAAGTCGCATCTTTACCGGGTCTGGATGCATCTCGATGAAACCTGAACCGTTATTGTTCAGAAGGTCCGAAGGGCAGATTTTCCCTCTTAAAAGTCCTGGTGAGAGTGGCTTCACTCTCTCTGCCTCCCGCTATTTCTTCATCGTCGCGGAGCTATAAACCCTAGTGCACCTCCCATGAAAGTTAGGGCCTTTGGAGAATCGAGATTAGCGATCGGGAAGCCGGAGGACTGGGACGAACATTGCCCGTTCGTCGCCCTCTTTCTCTTGGGATGAATCCGCGGCGCTGGGGAAAAATAGGAAGAGAATGACGTCTCCCAGGCGATCGAGTGGAAAATGTTGTTCCTGTACACTGCTGGCTTCATCGTGCGTCGGAAAGCATCCATAGTAAGTTCTTTTAGATGTTCGAATCGGTCGTTGAGTAAATTTCGCCCCGTACTGACAAGCTTGAAGATCCTTCAGTTGATTGAATTTCCGTTTTTGAGATTGAAGCCGCCAAGTGTTTGCTTATCGACCGCAACGAACTCGACGAACTTTGGCGAGTGGATAGATAGGAGTCCCCTCGGTGAGATTGTTGGAAAGGGAACGTGGGATGAAATACGTTCCGTGGTTTTGGAGGGCCCTGGGATAACGAGCGTTAGGCTTTACAGGCTTCTAGTGGAATTGAGAGGGGAGCCGCATTTGGCATTGAAGTTTTTCTTATGGGTTAAACAACAAAAGGAGGTCCAGCTGACGCACGAGAGTTACTGCATTGTCATTCACATCCTTTTCAGGGCTAGGATGTATCATGACGTTCAAGAGCAGCTCAAGGCTCTTGTTGCCATGAACCAGGCCCTGCCTGAGGCTCGTGACGTGTTCGACGTATTGAGAGCGACCCAAGCGGCTGTATGTGGGTCAGGCGGGGTATTCGATTCCCTTTTCGGCGTCTTAATAGAATTGGGGATGCTTGAAGCAGCCATCGAGTGCTTTTGCAAGATGAACAAGTTTAGGGTATTCCCGAGGACACGCTCATGTAATATTCTTTTGGATCGTCTGTTCAAGTCGAGGCTTGCAGATTTGTCGAAGAACATTTTTAAGGATATGATTGCATCTAGAATAACTCCGAACGTCTTCACTTTCAACATAATGATAGATTTTATGTGCAAGGAAGGGGAATTGTATGCTGCAAAAGAGTTGTTTACACAAATGAAGGAAATGGGTATCTCTCCGGATGTGGTTACGTTTAACTCGTTGATTGATGGGCACGGAAAACATGGTGAATTGGAAGACACACTTAGCCTGTTTCAAGAAATGAAGAGGGCAGATTGTGAACCGGACGTCATAACATACAATGCTTTGATAAATGTACATTGCAAATATGGAGGTCTTCAGAAGGCTCTTGTGTTTTTGAATGAGATGAAGACCAACGGTGTGAATCCTAATGCTGTAACCTACAGCACCTTAATTGATGCCTTCTGTAAGGAAGGAATGATGCAATGGGCTATCAAGTTCTTCATTGACATGAAGAGGGTTGGACTTACTCCTAATGAATTTACATACACTTCCCTGACGGATGGGAACTGTAAGAAAGGTGATCTTCATGAAGCAGCGATGCTGGTAAAAGCTATGGTGCAGGAAGGACTCCATCCAAATGTTGTGACCTATTCTGCTTTAGTTGACGGCCTATGTAAGAAAGGGCAGATTGTGCAAGCGGAAGAGATATTCAGAGCCATGACAAAGGTTGGTATTATTCCTAACCCGCTGGTGTACACTTCTCTTATCCACGGCTATTTCAAACTGAATAATGCCAATAAGGCGATGAAGTTAGTAGATGAAATGAAAGAAAATGGATTTAAGACTGATATAGAATTTTATGGTACAATTCTGTGGGGCCTCTGCAAGCAAGGGTTGCTGTGTGAAGCAAAAGCATTATTGTGCTCAATGTCGGAGGATGGTCTAAAGCCCAATACAATTATACTTACAACTCTTATGGATGCTTATTTCAAGAAAGGAAAGGTGTCTGAAGCTCTAAATTTGTTAAATGAAATGGCTGATTTAGGGATGTTTCCGACAATAGTGACATATGGTTCCATAGTTGATGGGTTATGCAAGGCAGGTTCAATTCCTGAAGCAAGATTCCATTTTGATAAAATGAAAGAACTTGGACTTTCACCCAACACTACAGCTTACACTGCCCTTATTGATGGTCTTTGTAAAAATGGTTGCTTAGAAGAAGCTACGAAGTTGTTTAATGAAATGCTGGCACAGGGCTCGACTCCAGACAAAGTCACCTACACAGCTCTTATAGACGGTAACATGAAACAAGGAAATCTCCAAGAATCTTTTTTTCTTAGGGACAGGATGATTGAGAACGGTCTTGATCCTGACCTTCAAACATACACTTCATTGATATGGGGACTTTGTTCAAAATGCCTAATGCAGCAGGCGAGGGACCTTTTTGCTGAAATGGTCGGGAAAGGTATTCAACCAGACGAGGTTATTTATAACTGCTTGATCAGCAAGTATGAAGAACTAGCGCAACTTGATGATGTCCATGAGTTGAAGTGTGATATGATGAGAAGAGGTCTGATCTGTAGCTTACCATGTTCTGATGTCTCCAGCAAACATGTTGCTTGAAGCATTATCTACATCGTCTCTGAAAGGGAAAAAATTATGGTGTTATAGGGCCAGATCTCAATGGAACGTGAGATTGTGTCTTGTAAGAAGTAGAGATGTTATCAAGTGTGTGGCTGGTTTCATGGTCCAGGTCTGGATCCGAGAACGTTGCTTTCTTGAGGACATTGTTCTGCAGTGACATCTTTCCTTGAAAAGGTCTGTTGTTCACCTTGTTTCTTTGTTGTTGAATTTCCTCTTTATTTGCTGTATAAATCCATTTAGAGAATGTTATTTTTGGAAGGTTTTCTTGTTAACATTAGTTTCTCTTTGATGGGGTTAAAAGTGAGGAGGCACCTGAAATGGAAAAACTTACTTATATTTCGTATTTTATTTACATTGAAGACTTAAATCTAATGCTGCTAATTCCTATTTTCATGTCCTCTAGATGATGTTTTGCCGGAAACTTCTGCTGTTCTCATGTCGAATCTAATCTGGCTCAGTATACTGTTTCTTTACAGCTTGGAAGCAGGTAAATTTCCATATACATGTATATAACTGGCATTCTTTTTCTTGTTCTTGGTTTACTTCACGCTTGGTTAATCACATTTGCGTTCTGTCTGCGACCTGTTTGTCCTCTTTGTATTTTTTGCAAAGATATACACAACTCAATGATGATATTTCTTTGGGAGACAATATTTTCACACTGATTCTATTAAATGTTTATGTTTGATACATGCTGGTAAACCTGGGTTATCTATTAACATTTGATTTGAGACTTTTGGAAGGGAGGTTGTTGGAAGAAATGCAATCTGGAAGAAACGTGCTTTGGTCTTTTCAGTCTGTGCTCATCTCATCGAGTGTTTAAGCTCCAGGAATAACATACTTTGGACATGTACAGGACTTTCTAGTGTCTACCACGACAAGGTCTAGTCTTTATATTGTGATGTCTTTTTCGTACACAATTATGCATTCTGTAGTGCCTCTTTCTCTCTCTCTCTCTCTCATATATGTTAAGTTCTTCACTTGTCACCAACTAATACGAAAAATTGTGTTGCAACGTACATAATCGTGCTTCTCAGAATTAAAGTATGTGCCCATACATGAGGCATCACATAAACAGTAGCAATGTGTGCGGAGTGGCATGTAATTCAGACGATTTAAATAGAGTGAAGTGGCTATCGTACTTACTAAGCGATCGCGTTGTTGACCTTGCCAATAAAATGTGACTAAGGGAATTTAGGTGCTTCAACATTCGACTAGTCAATGTCAAATGCACGTAGTGTTTGTTTATAATTGATGGCTTACAACTCATGTGTATGCAAATTTTATAAAATGCTCCGTTTCTTTTTTTTTTATATATATCTGCATGTTTGCATATCATATGCTCTTTATCATCAAATTACCGTTATACCCATCATATTATTGTTTAATCTTGTCTTCTTTTCTTCTTGACTTATGATAGGCGGTAACTCGCAGTGATATTGCTCTGCAGATGGTATTCTGTTTTATGTTCAACTAATTGGCTGACCTGCACCCACAATTTTATTTTGCCTCGGTGCTGTTCTCGTTGTAGAGCTGCCCATCTGAAATCGTCTGGAGGGTGGTTGCATCTTCTCTTCTGCATTTTCTCTCTGCTGTCGAATTAGAAGCAAGGAAGAAGCTTGTACAGAAATAAAAGCTTGATATATGGAAGGGGATGAAATAAAAAGTAGTTGTGGCTGTGCTAGAAAGAATATATGAGTCAACAAAGCTCCAGGCTCCAGGTTGCAGTTTAACTCACTAAATGAGACCTTAATCCCCGACCTTAGGGGTTACGCTTATAACATCAACGTGCACAAACTGATGCTCGTTGGAGTCTCAACCACGATTGTCCGCCCCATTGCGCTCACCCGTTGGAGTCTGTTGGAAAACTGAAGAGGCTAAAAAAAAGTGTGGATCAAAGAAGAGTATGAATGCCAGTTTTGTGGCTAGCAGGTTTAATCATGTCAGGTTCCATATCTATTTGGATTTTGTAGATTATTCTGTATATGTTATTGAGATTTAGCATTTATGTGATTATTATCGCCCCTCATCCACTATAAATCAGCTTCTATAATTTTCCTGAGATTATACTATCGCGCTATTATATGTTTTCTGTCTGTTCTTAGACCTGTCATTGAGGAAAAATGGAGTTTTGGTGGTGTACGACTGTCTAGTGGCCATCGGAAAGAACCGTGAAAAAGACGACCTGCTGGAGCGGTAATGGCATTTCAGGGGTCAAACGGTGTCCCAAATAGAACCAGTCTCTTGGGTTAAAACCAATTCTGCCCTTCTCCAAATAAAAAATGACTTCAACGTTCTGCTGCTGGAAATTGTCCAGCACCCCCCCGGGCCGACTGAGTCACTGACTTCCTCGTCGCCGTCTTCCCCTTCCGTGGTCCGCACCATAATAAGGGAGCACCCAGGGGTCTTACTATTTGGAACGTGGGCCTGGGACCTTCTTCTCCCGAAGCGGAAGAAGTAGCTCTCCTTTGGTAGATCCATGCTGTGTTGCCGCGGAAGACGAGCGCAAGCTTGGGGACGCTTGTCATCCAGTTATTTCCTTCACGTACAAGCACGGCCCCAGCCCGCTGGTGGGGGACCAGGCCGTAGGAGAAGGGGCGGGTGGACAGCTAGGGGGCCCTAGGTGGGAAGGGAGAGGACACCACGGCCGAAACCGGCGACGCCGACAGGCTCAGCGAGTGCGGAGTGGGCGCAACCGAAGGTGAAGTTTCGGAGGTGGAATCCTGGAAGGGGGAGGTGGCTGCAAACGAGGCGGGCGATAAGGCTCCCATCGGCATAAGCACAGAAGAAAGGCGGGCATGGGAGGCGGCAGGGGCCCATCTCCAAGTTTTCAAGGTGGCAGCCGCCGATGGCGCAGAGATCGGAGCAAGAGGCCGAGGAGTGAGCAGTTGACCACGCAATAGAGTTGCAGGGGACGGCTGAGAGCGAGGAAGAGGGGCCAAAGGGATGGAAAGGAGGGAGAGCCTTGTCTTCGCAGAGGATGCAGAGGAAACGGGCGCAGGGCAGCCAGACCACGTCGCTACCAGTGTCGAGGTACGCATGGAGGATTTGGTGACCTAGCATCAAAGGAAGGGTGTAGCCAGAGCCTGCTTTTCATTGGCTGGGTTCAATTTCATACAGTTGGGGAATGAGGGTTGTGTGTTCTTTCTCTCTGCGTGTCAATTGATAGTTGAAGATTGGAAGTTGGGGGGTTTCATCTTTTCTCTCCTTTTGACCCGTGAACGCATAAGATGAGTATGACCTTGCAGTTATGAATCACGCCTGCTTAAGATCTTACTGGAACAAGGTACATGAGCCCCAACTTGTTTCGTTTGGTTGACTTGAGACGAGAATGCCCTGCGTTAACACTTTGCGCAACGTTCGCTCTTTTCAATCCGTTAGCTTGGAACTGAGATGTCGCCTGTCGGTGAGTGTGTGACTGGCCGTTGAGGGTGTTCCCGTAATTTTCGTTTTGAAAGTTTGGCCCCCACTCTTTCCCAAAGCGGCTCACTTTTCCGCGGAGAGAGAGAGACAGAGGCATTTCACCTCGGTGGGAGCAAAAACACTTCAAAGGCTAAGTATCAGCGTTGAAATTTTGAGGGGAAATTTTGGGGATTGAAGCTTTGAAAAGGAAGTTGTTGCAGAAACCTTGAGGAAAATATAAAAATGCATCTATAATTTGGCGATAACGTTACTGGGAAGATGTACTTTTGGTTTCAGATCATTAATCGAAAACGGTTTTCTGTCTGTCAGTCCTAAGTTGTTACCCGCCAACCTAAGGATAAAGGAGGGGCTGGTAGTGATGAGAAGACGAATGCTTTCAGTAGTGGCAGATTTGAAGTTAATTAGTTTGCGTTAGCCCGTTTAACTTATCCAATATTATCAGTTGGGAATTAGCTAGAATTAGAGTTAGTTGATTCTTTTGTTGATATCTAATTTTTCATGATGCTACATGGATATTCAAATTCATAGTTTACATTTTCTTATCTCAACAAAATTATATCAAAATATGCCAAATTTCGAAAGGGAAAACGGAACACATTGTTTTGAATACACAACATTTAACTAAATGAAAAAAAATACAAAAATTATCAGTTTATGGAAAGATGATCTGCTGTGTCACTGCCCAGAGCAGCGACGGGGATGACAGTCTTATTTGTGTAAATACAACTATCTGAATTACAGCTGCGTATAGGGACGGTGACAGAGGAAAACAACAAACAAAATAGAAAACAGCTTCTTGAACCACCTTTTTCCCCCTCTTTCTAGTCGCCTCAGCAGGAGCTGCACTTCTGAAGGTGCCATCAGCAAATCACAGACGACGTTGCAAGAGCAGGAGAAGACGATGCTGCAAGAGCAGGACAAAGAACCTGAGGAGGAAGACGACAGCGAGAGGCGAAATGCTCTGGCCTGAACTTCCATGGTCGCCTACTACAGGAAGATAAGACAGAACTACGGTCAGGCACAAAAGAAACTTCCAAGTGGCCATGGCGAGGGAAGGGGTATGCAGGGGATTAGTTTCAGGTCCTCAGGCACCGTATATGTAGAAGAAAGGTTTTTTCGTTAGTGCTTACCCACCAACCTATTACTTACGTTCATACTCAAAATAGAAGTGTTAGGGTTTGGGGTTTACCAAAACGTTTGAAAAGCATGCATGTAAGGATAAATTGGCAAAAAGATGTTTCTTCATGACATGGTTTTCGCTGTCCATGCTCGATTGAAACTTCTGAGCTTCGAATTCAATTTGTCCTTCAACCACTAACTAAGAAAGTGTTGAAGATTTCGCTTTTCTGCATTATAGAGAATTGCACCAATCCAATTTGTTTCAAAAATCAATACAAAATGGTTTGTGTTGGCGGCCATGTTTGGGAGTTCAAGGAAACTTTTTCACAAGTATCAATCGAGTCTGGTTGCTTCATCGAGCATGGACAGCGAAAACCATGTCATGAAGAAACATATTTTTGCCAATTTATCCTTGCATGCATGCTTTTCAAGGTTTGGTAAACCCTAAACCCTAACACTTCTATTTTGAGTATGAACGTAAGTAATAGGTTGGTGGGTAAGCACTAACGAAAAAACCTTTCTTCTACATATACTGGTGCCTGAGGCCCGTCTAGGATTCAGAACAGCGCGGGGGTGTGGGAGAAGGGAAGGGGCCATGGACACTAGCTCGTTCCTGACATCGCTCTTGACGTCGTTCCTGATATTCGTGGTGCTGGTGCTCCTCTTCCTCTACCTGTCCCAGAAACCCGGGAACGAGGTCGTCTACTTCCCGAACAGGATCCTCAAGGGCCTCGAACCCAGGGAGGGAAGCAGGGGACCCTTCGCTTGGGTGAGAGGGGCCTTCGGGGCGTCGGAGCAGGAGCTCGTCGACCTCGACGCTGCCGTCTACATCGTCTTCCTCGGCTCAGGTAAGCCGCCGCCGCCGCCTTCTTCTTCTTCTAGTACTAGTTCCTCCTCTTTCCGTCTGGTTTTCTTGGATCCACAATGACCGAACCGCCTCTCCGGCCGGCGCCATTTTTCCCGCCGCTGCCGTGGCTCCTTTTCCGACAACGCTAGAGGGCGTTTTCGGAAGAAGGGAGTAAGAATCCGGACCTTTTTTTTCTTTTTTGCTTCTGAAAAAATCTTGTCCGGCCTCTGCCCTTCATCTCCTTTCTAATTAGGTGGACAATTCTGCTGGGATCCGCCTTCAAGAATTCTCAAGGCCTTTCCTTCGATCTCGTGTCCTCATCAGGCTCTAGGATAAACATCACCCTTTGAAAACACCCTATAGCCATTGCCAAGGTTGCTAACCTCTAGCTCACTCAAAAAATGAATGTTAACGTAAACCATGTGCACTTAAGAGAATGACAAGAGCAAAAAATTATAACAGTAAACTTAACCAAGGGTCTATAACAAGAAGACTCGTTTGATACAACACAAGTTGTTGCAGGAGACGTGCTACCAAGAAAATCTACCAAACTAAACAGAATGAAAATCTAACGCAAGCTTCTTTTAAAATATAAAAGGACACGACGAGAAAAAGACATGGACGACCCCAAAACAAAAGGCAACCACAATGATAGATCCACCTAGGAGCTACAGGAAACAACACGCATGCTAAAAGAGATAGCAGGAGAAGAAGATAGGACTCCTTGGCGTCGCCATTTCTTCTGACCCGCACCTTAGTTCCTCTCAATATATAGAGAAATCACAGATCGTTGAAAATTTTTACCTTTTTTTGCCCTTTTTTCTTTATTAAAATTCAAACATAACAAGTAAAGGAGCTCCTTGTCGAGATTTTTCCTTTTCAAAGAAAAGATTTGCCAGCTTTCCATATTGTCTTTCCATTTTTGTTGTTGATGCTAATGGCATTAGCATCTAGCTCCTTAATAAGGTGATTGGAGGTTTCTCAAGAGGGTTGGGACAATGGTCGGAATGAGAGCGAGTAGTCAGTCCATTCCTGTTTTAGATCTTTAAGCGTATGTAAAAAAAGAAAAAGGAACCATTGTTGAAGTGCGGTGGGAGTGAGATCATGAAACATCCAAACCAGTATTCTAAAGACAAGGACTTGATTGATAGCTTCAACTCTCTTTTAGACTATAAAATGAAATATTTCTCTACTCACCCAAGCCATTGGAGGACCGAATAGGCGCACCTTCCCTGCTAAGTCATGGGGTGTCATCCCCAAATTTTATTTTTTAAAAAAAGAATTTGAGAGAGGCAAAGATTTGCCACGGTTTTTCCATCTTTTGTTGACAATTCATTAATTTCACAAATTTTCCTTATCTTTATATACTAAAATAGGTTCGCTTTGAAAATAGCGCACAGCCTCCTTAAAACATATTTTAAAATAACCTCCTCTTTGCGGTTTTTGCAAAATGGGATTCAATTTTTTGCTATTTATTGTTGATTTTGTTTTAAAAAAAATATGGTTAGCCATGGAGCAGTCTAAACGGGGTTATATGCATATTCTTATGCACGAAAAATTGTGAATTAAGATATGCAATGACCAAAGTACTTTTATTTAAAGTAAATAAACATTTTTGATGGACAAAAAAAGGTTTATGAAAAAGTTAAGAAAATCTAAAATATATAAAAAAATTTCAAAAATCTTCTATCCTTGCTCTCTCTCTCTTTCTCATGGTGTTTATTTTGAAAATAAAATCTTGGTTTCCTTTTTTAGATTAAATTTTAACCCAAAAAAAAATTCTCTGCATGAAATTCTTGATTTGTGACTTTCTAATCTCCCTATGCTGATTCTAAGTAGTTCTCACTGTCACACATTAACATATGGCAACAAGACCAGTATTTAAAACAAAAGAGAAAGACAAAATCAAGAAATACATTCAGCCTCCGTCCAGCTTTCCAGATCCGTTGAGAACTTCTCCAGCTGCTTTTGTGGGCTCAACTTTCAAGATATCCAAACTTCTTACATGCTGATTGCCAACGATTTGGAATAGTCCTTCTCCCTCTTATCACTGAATTGCCGTGCTATCTACAATCTTTGTTTTGATAGATTTAACTTTTTATGCATTTATCCTTCGGAACTACCTTTCAACCGCGTGTTGATCATGTCAATCTGTACCCAAACTGTCTTGGGAAATTTCAATTGAAACACTCAGTGATGAATATACCTCAAGAATTAAAGTGAATGCATGAAATACTAGAACTAGGTGTCTATAAATATATTTTAATTTAAGTGTCTATAAATATGCCTTAATTTTTAGAAAATATTTATAAAATACTTATTAATATTTTATTTGCCAAATGACCTCACTGATTTTCATTCTTCATCTTAGCACCAGGTATGTAACCATTTCCTCTTCCTCTCGTCCCATTTTAAGCCTCGACCTCCACGCAATGTTCCTCACCTTCCACAACTACCAGAAAACAATTTGAAAAGTCACTTTTCAGCATTTCCTCAGCCAAATTTGAAGCTTAGATGCACGACAAGTAGGTCTACATGTTTCACAACCTGGTGCCTTTTCAAGAACTTAATAATTGAGACGATTAACAAAGTTAATATAGGAAAGGGGCTTCAAGGTTAAGGGACACATACCATTTTGTGATGTGACAACCATAATAAATGATGTTAATGAACATGGCGCACATTTAGTCACAAGTATCGTTCACGGGAAAATCTCAGTGACGTTTCTTTGGTGAAGTTGCTCTTCTCGGATAAATCTCAACAACTTTTAAAAATTAAAAAGAAAAATCATAAACCACTAAAATTGTGAAAAATCACAATAAATTCGAGATTTTTTAATTGTAGAAAGATTTTTAAAATCTCGTGAATTTCCTTTTTTTTTTGTTCCCTCGTAAATATGGTAAGATTTTCTCAAATCTCACGATGTCACTGTCGACACTGGTTTATACTATACAAAGACAGAAAATATAAGTACTGGAAGACATTAGCACCATGAATAGCCTTTGTGATTGAGCCAATGTAGTTGAGTGACTCACAACTAAACACCGACAACATAGTTTTTTGAAATTCAATGTGACTGATACATTTTTTTCTTTCAGTTTGAGTCGCCATTTTCACAGAACAGAATTCTTCCTCTTCACTTCAAGCGAGAACTACTGTTTTACTTACAAAAGTTGAACATCAGATCAGGCTATGCGTGTAAGAGGGAGAAAATTTGAGAGAGAGATAGCTATATATATCACTGCCAGGTGCTAACCTTTTCTCTTAAATGTTTAGGAGGATTGCCATGAATGGAAGGAAATGAGGAGAGCGTAAAGTGGGGTGTGGGACATGGCTAACTAAGCCTGGGCATCGGGCCGGGCCGGGCCGGCCCGGCCCGGCCCGATAAAAATGTAAAAATGAGGCCCATTAACCTTAACGGGCTGGCCCGAGGCCCGGCCCGTTTCTAAACGGGCCGGGCCCAAGTCATATCGGGCCTCGGGCTTCGGTCAAGGCCCGAGGCCCGGCCCGGCCCGGCCCGATTAATAACGGGCCGGGCGGGTTGAGATGGGCTTCGGCCCGGCCCGTTATTGAAAAATAGTTTACGGCTGCGCTGGGCAAGCTCTTTCTTCAGCCGAGAGATGTGAGAGGAAGGTGCAGAGCACCGTTTGGACCATACGGGCGATTGCAGACGAAGGCGTTAGAGGGTAGGGACGCGTGAGAGAGATGGAGACGAGTTGGGATCGGAGTAGACGAAGTGCCGGAAGACAGGGACGCGAGAGAGAGAAGAACCGGGAGGAGATGCTCGCCGGAGGAAGAGAGAAAATCGAGAGGAGGAGAGAAAGTGCACAGGGTGGCTCCAACTTCAGAAAATCACCAAAATTCGTAGGAAGCTCCAAATGAGCTGAATTTTGGTCCACAGCTCCTTCAGATAGATATGAAGACACACTCCAAATTTGAGCTGCAAAGGAGTCTCCTAGCTCAGTCGATGACCTGAAGAAGATGGTCACCGCAAATGCAATCAACGGAGGAGCAGCCGATGGTCACCGCAAATGCAATCTCTCGAGTCTCGACGGGCGATGGGCGACGGCGACGCAGACGACGGAAAACCCTAACTCTCTAAGCTGCTGCTCAAGTTCATTTTTATTTAACCCTAAGTTCCTAACGAGCGTTAGTAACCATGTTCATTTAAAAAAATAATAATAATAAACAACGGGCTTCGCGGGCCATCGCCGATCAAAGCGGCTAGCCCGCGCCCGGCCCGTTAGTTACCGGGCCGGGCCGAGCCCGGTAACTAACGGGCCGACAATTAGAAAAGCAAGGCCCGGGCCCGAGACGGGCCGGGTACCGGGTACCCGGTGGCGGCCCGGGCCCGAGACGGGCCGGGTACCGGGTACCCGGTGGCGGCCCGGCCCGGTGCCCAGGCTTATGGCTAACCCTCCCAGAGACCCACTCAACCTGAGACTTCAAGTACGTGGAGAAGATGGCCAAAAGGCAGCTATACCACTTGGGCAAGTGATTCCTGGTGATTGCAAGTGTGGAGCCGTCTATGACTCCAATCTGCAACTTCACTAACAAACTCACTCGATCATCAGAAAGAAACAAGATGAAGAAAGACAGACTGCGTCATGCTCTTGTGGCACATACGCCATCAGTGATCTTGTTGATCTCTTATCGTCCATCTGTTCTGGTCATTTCCTTTCATCTTCTTGCTGATCTCTAGCAACTACATCAGTGTGTCTAGAACAGTGTTCCGTTCAGTTGATCTTCTTGTTCGATCAGATTCAGTTCATAGCTTGAAGATTGGAGATGAGAATGTGTTGTTCTTGTGGGACGTTGTCTTCTCGTTATAGAATCTGTAAAAGCTTTCCTTTCATTGAAGTGAAGCCGCAGCTTTTCCAAAAGTTGCTCATATGCAGCACAGTGCTCTATATTCATCATCTACAAAACCTATTTGCAGTACTAACTATTCCAATCCAAAAGTACTCTCCTCTTTCTCTCTCCAACTGGAGAACTTTGAAATCCCACTTTCAACTTATTAGTTCTTAAGCTGGTCCATCTACTCATTCTTGTTACAGAGAATTAAGACTCAATCCTGCTCTTTCTTGGGAACTTCTAATTACCCAAACCCGGTTCTTCTTCTATTGTTCTTTTGGTCCTGAATTGGAATGCAGAAGTACCTTTCATGGCTACCAACAATGATACCGACTCTTTAAAATCATTCTTCCATCGACCTTCAAAGTGCTAAGGCCCATAAATATTCTTCTGCAAAAGAACCTTCACAAAAAATAAATCAGGGAATGATTATGGAAAAAGATAAAAATCTACCTGCTATGGTTGTACACCTTCAACTTGGTTGTACACCTTCAACTTGGTGTTGCACCTCTTCTCGTAGGTCTTAGAAAAGCAACACTCGTGGGAATCAAACTATCAAGTCATGGTAGCCGCAACCACTAGCCCAACCAGCTACTTTATGCCCCTTGAATGACAAGTCTACGTTCGCGACATCACTCAAACTATGTATGCCGGCAGGTTGGTCTGAGATCAGCCAGACACAGAGAAATTAGGCTTGATATGACTAACAATTTCAAAATTCAATATTTAAACAGAAATTAGTTGCATGGATTTAAGGATGTCAATGGATTGGATTCAAATCGAATATGTTCTATCCGTCCTCGTACCAGGGTGGATTCTAGGGCTGAACTGTCAACCGAATGGGCTTGAGCCCAAACCTCACTGGCCGTGAGTGACTGTGGACCCATCTACTCGCTGCTTTACCCGGCAACATACTGTTGCACATGGTGTCTGCAGGGCACGTGGTCCTGGTTTAACCAATGGTTCACTCACTGGATCCGTATGTTTGGACGGACCCAGGGTTGCCAAATAAAGCAGTTCTTAACCTGAACCTACCATACACTTTCCAGAAAACCACCTAATCAAGGTCTGATTTGATAAATCTTAAGTGGACCCAGTTAAGAATCCAAATCCACAATGCAAATTTGAATTAGAGGGCAATTCATTCAATTATCACCCTTTGTGCTAAATTGTGAGCATTATTAAAACCGCTAACTTATATATCAAATTTTGAGAAATGAATTTATCTCCACCTTCATGATCTGTTTGATGTGATTTAAGCGGACAATGTTGAAATGATATCAACAGAATGTTACATGTTTAGATATGTTATGTTCAAGCCGATTAGGACACTCATTTGACCACGCTGGAATGAATTTTTTTTTCACTATATGGTCCTATATGTTTGTATGGTGGTCAGATATACGAATACATGGTTCATGATCTGCAAGCAGCTCTACTGAATTAACATATCAGTCAATCTTCACTTTCCATTTGATCCCCCTTCTTCCGCCACTCGAAGAAGAGTCGAAGTCTTCCCTCAGTCTTCTCATCTCTGGGTTTCGGACTGTTTCGAGACTTGGGTGGACTCGTGGTACACTCTCATATACTAAAATGTCACACTGCCACCATTTACAATGTAGAAAAATAGCACCCATGGAAATCAAATTGACGACTAAGCTTTCATTGACCCCTTCTGTACCATATCATATCAATACTTCTTTATTTAAAGAAATTCAATAAAAAGCGGCCTCTATTATGACAGAACTATTCATCTTTAAACGTAAAAACAACAAAAAAATAAATTACAACAATACCCAATAACGTAAAATTGGTAATTATTTCTTTTGACAATATATAAGCAATAGTGTTTAAAGCAATATATACACAATATGAATTTTCGTGACAATAAGTTGTTTCTTGTAACAAAGAATGATCAAGCCCTCTTATGTTTGGGTTGGATAATACTTAATCCAACCCAAACCCGAGTGCTACTAATTAAGCAACCAACAACGTTGAGACGCGAACAAAGTGTGAGACCTCCCGCCAAAGTGGTCTTCTTCTTCCCCGCCTTTATAAGTTTGCATTAATAGCAGAATTATGCCCGTGAGAGCTCGAAATTGACATTTCCCTCTTTTCTCTCCTTTCTTTCAAAACCAGAAGGGCAAAGGCCCCACGGAGGAAATCATTATTCGTCCAGGAACGTTCGTCCCCACGGCCGCGTAATCTTTCTTCCCACGACCACGATCGGGTTGCGATCCTTTGGTTGCTTGATCTTTCGGCAACGGAGGTGAGGAGATTTCCATCTGTATTTATTGTGCTTGAATTGTTTTCCTTTTTCGATCTTTTCTCGGCGTGTTTATTTTAAATTCTGTTGCTGCGTTATTGATTGCATCTGTAATTTGCGTGTCATGGGAGATTCTTTCCAGGATTTTTGGATTCTCTATTTTCCTAAACCCTAGGATGTCGAACCCTAATTCAACCTCAATTTCCTTTCTTAGTTTATGTATGTTGAAACCGGCTTGTGGCATTTCCTGGTAGCATTATTGCTAAGGCAGAAAACGAGGAGGATGGGTTCTTTGTTGAATTTTGTCCGTTTAAAATTATCGTTGGGGGTTCGAATTAGGGAAAATGTCCGACTGCAAATTGAGTCTTACTTGAGGTTTTCCTTAATCCTAATTGAACCTGGATTGCCTACTGTGAACGCTTTCATCTTGTTTCCGAATATTTTATAATTGAGATATCTGCATAGCGAGAAAAAGAGGCAAACGATTTTTTTGACGCGAATGTTATGCGCTTTTGGATGATTGGTTTGATCTCTTTAAGGTAGGCCTATCTCTCTCTCTCGCTCGCGAGTTCCTCTCCCTATATCTGCTGAAGATGGTCCCTGCCTCTCTCTTTTCATTCTTGTCCCAGTGTGTGCCGAAGATCGTCCAGCCTCTCTCTTTTCATTCCTCTCTCCCTTTCTGATCGGCAGAAGAGGCAGGCAGTTAAGGTCTTCCGACGCTTTCGAATCAGATTCATCCGAAGAAGATCGGTCTGGTTAAGTTTTCTACTCATAGTCGCTGGAATTCTATTTTAATCGGCTATCTGCTTCGGAGTATTCTTTTCGAGTAGTTACTGGTTGATATCTTTGTTCTTTTTCCTTGTTTCTGCTATTCAAGCTAACTAGTAAGGATTTATATGTATAGATTGGGGGAAAACATGGGGTTTGTACTTCTTCCTATCACCCTCCGAAGAAAGCGTGGGGTTCTGTCATTTTTTGATGAAATAAAAGGTGATAGGACCTTCCAAGTCAGATCTGAAACATTCTCAACCTACACCTATGGGGCATGGTCATGTTAGCAGTGGGGGAAATCCAAGTACATGATCTGGTAGTCATGTTCCACTATCTGTGCAGAGGCGGGCGAATTGCATGTAATTGGACAAGGAAGTCAATGAATGACCAGTGAGAACAGAGGATTGAGGGTGTGTGTCCTCCTTTCAAAACAATGTCTTAACTCTTAACCACTTGTAGACCATCTCAACAAGTGTCATTTAGAATGTTTCTCTCTCAAGGATTGTGGCCTAAAATGCAAAAACCAAAAAAATGTTGATCACATCAGGACAATAAGTAAGCCGAACATGATGCACAAAATTCTGACAGATACCTGAGAATACTAAATATAATTGAGCAAATAGCATTTGTTTTGTCAAAGCACATATGATGACTGAAACATGATAGATGAAGAAATAGATCATTTACGCCTTTAGTTTGCTTGCTATTTTCCCCTTTAGGAAACTTGTAAGTATTTCTTCTTGCTTCGTGAGCCATGTTTCATCTCTTGATTTTACCTATGGGCTATGAGTATAAAGGTGCCTATAATTTTCCAAATCTTCCATCATTTTATTCTTTTGCTAATGAAAGTTTCATAGAGGTGCTCTTAACAAATGATTTTTTGCAGAACTAGAAATATCTGATTCAATTAGCTGGCACTTTATGATTGTAAAATTGCAAATTTTTGACTTGCTGATGTGTGGCAGTAAGACAAGAATGAAACTCAAATGCCAAACACTCAGTTTGGTTTCTTTCTATGAAATTTGTGTGGCAAATTTTTTTTGGGGGAAGAAATATAGTGTTGATGACAAAATGATCACCATGTTTTGCTCACTCTTGTTCTTGACAGCTCAAAGTGCACAGTGGTTGCTGTGGAGAGTTGGTTGTGTGGGTGAATTTTTTTGTTTTCACAAAACACTTTCCTATTGCTAACGCTGGGAGGAGACAATGCTAATCATCAGATTTTTTCTCTAAAATTTTTCTCTTCATCAAACTTCAAGAATTTTTGTTTCCTATCCATCAAACACTGATTGAAAACAGGCTTGAGATTATTTCTCGTCCATGTTTTTCTGTGAATTATTTCTGGAGAGTTTTTTTTTTTTTTTTGGGGGGGGGGGGGGGGGGGGGGTCGGGTGTTGCCATATGGGCCCTGGGGAAAAATCTTCCAGATTTCAGCGGGAATCAGGACGAAAAATTTTAACATTATCATTTTTTTAATAACCACCAATTAGTGAACATAATTTACCTATTACTGGATTATGTAATCAAATTCTGTACATGTATGTACCTTAAAATCTGACCATTCGTTAAAACTGGAAAAATCTGATGTTTTAATATTTGTACTTTCTAGCAGCAATGGCTTCTGCTGCAGACTCTTGGATGAGGGAGCTTAATGGAGCATCTAGGATTGCAGATGAGATCAGTGCTGGAATTTCTGAGAGAAGTTCATTCCCTGCATCAGGCCCAGAAACACAACGCCATTTGTCTGGCCTTCGGAGGAAGAACACAATCCTTAACACCAGACTTGATACGTTGGAGTCCCTTTTGGCGAAGCTTCCTACAAAGCAGCCAATGTATGCCACTTGTCTGGATTATTTTGTACTTAAAGAAATGTTTGCTAGTTTATGTAGAAAATTGTTTTAAGATCAAGTTGACTTGCTCTTTTTTACTTCTACATGTTTCCAAGAGTGTGAAATTATTTAATCTATTTGCAAGCTGTTTTCTGTGCTTGTTCTACTTCTCTTACTCAACCATATAAGTAGAACATGAAGCTCAAGATAAGTTCTTGTTTCCTTTTTACTCTTGATAGTAGGCTAGCAGCATTTATCTATGGGGACTTTAGCTGACATTTCACTTCTTGAATTATTTTTACTGCTTTCATGCTGGCTTCTTTCCGTTTTCCTTGTGTTGACTTTTTTTATACTGGCAATGTTCATAATATCTTTATTCATGAAGAAAAAGAAGCATTTCGAGTTTTGAACAGTCTCTTAAGTCTTAACTATCTATTGTTAACCTAGTGTTGATATTGTAGTTAATTTGTTTATATTCTGTTTTCTTTATTGCAAATTTTGAAAAAGAAACATGTATTGAAATTTTCCATTCAATATCGTAATGTTAGATGGGTCTAAGATATAAATCTTTTGGGTTGTAAGATGGGAAAATGAATAAATGTAAAGAAAATTGAAAGTTTAAAGAATGACTATCACAATGGTAAAAAAAGGAAGCAAAGGGTTGCCAGAGTCCAACATAAATGTGGAAGCATGATCAGCTGCAAGAAAAGGAAAAAAGAACATGATTACTTGTGTGGGTAACTTATAAAGAGTGTCCATATAATTCTTAAACATGACCTAGTACGAGCTGCTTAATTATGGAAGAATGGAAAAGGAAAAGGTTTCAACCAAATTGTGATGATATGAAATGATAAAAAAAGGGAATCAAAAGCTAGGTATTTAATAATCTGTCTCCTTATTAACGATAATTTTGGATGGCCTATATGAATAGGGGAAATTCATATTTTTCTAATAGGTGCTTAGAGGCACGTAAGCCACTATACGGTTTCCAGTTGATGATGTACATAACCTGCACACCACTATCCTGGACCTGTGTAAGGACTGGTTTGATAGCTTATAGCCTGTACTTGTTTATTCTTGTTTTTAACAGTTTCTTTTGCTCATTTTCATAAAAATCCTACGTGGGATTTCACTGCAAGATATAGCAATTTTCATTTGTAAGCATAGGTATCCATTTTGTTCAAAAAAATGAAAAGACGCCATTAGCTGGTTCTATTGTTTTTTCTTTAGATTCACCCATATTACTGTTAAGTGAGAAAAAAAAACTTCTTACTGTCGTTCATAGACAGAAGTGTAACTCAGGCAAGTAGTAGGATAATTCTGATAACGTTATGCAATGCTGAATTACGATCTCATGTCTGTTGCTTATCATATTTTGGATGACAAAACTTGCATCTGGTGATTGAATGAGTAGCGGTAGCTGTCTTTTCATTATTTTCTTTACAGAAATAACTGAGAAAAAAAGAAGCCTAGAGCTGTTTTTAGCAAATAATGACTATATTACAAGGGTACTTGTCATTATAGCTAGTAAATTAGTAATTTATCCACATGATGCAATTCAACATTCAGTAACTGCAACTAAAGTTTGTTGACATGGAGTTAAGTGTGGGAGAAATTCCTACCTTTTCAAAACAATGACATCAGTTTTTCTTTTTCTTTTTTTTTTTTTTGGGTGGAAATTGGTTGTTGATTACAGAACAGAGAAGGAACTTCATCGGCGGCAAGACATGCTTGCAAATCTCAGATCCAAGGCCAACCAAATGGCATCGACATTGAACATGTCAAGCTTCGCCAACAGGTCAGGATCATTTATTGGTTATTTCCTTTTGTAGTCATTGATTCTCTATTTATACTTCTTGTTGTGCATTGATCTTATTCTTCCTGTTACACATAGTTCTCTCAATGTTGCCCTTTTTGTCGTTTTCTCTAATATACTGCAGTTGAAAATCTAATCTGTCCAGTTTTACAAGTAAATTACCTCAATCTCAGTCTGGAGAAATAATTTGAGTGTAACTTATGCTTTCTTTTTTCATATTTGGGAGATCATGGTCCTCTATAAATTTGCCTGGAGGGCTAGTAGTTTAGCTGTAGATAGTTAATTTTGTTATTTGCACAATTGGATGACGGTTTGCTTGCAAACGCAGGGACAACTTGCTTGGTCCAGAAAGTAAAGCCTCTGAGATCAATAGAACTGCTGGCTTGGATAACTATGGTATTGTTGGTCTGCAGCGGCAGATTATGAGAGGCATGTTTCATTTTCCTTGAACTTGTTCTTCTGATGGGTCTAATTGGTGTCTATTTGTCCTCACTCAGTTACCTTTGATGCTTGATTTGCTCTGCAGAACAAGATGACGGTCTGGAGAAGTTGGAAGAGACAATTGTGAGCACAAAGCATATTGCTTTGGCTGTCAATGAGGAGCTGACTTTGCACACACGGCTTATTGTATAATTCTTTCCAAGAATTAAATCTTTTCATTGTTCTTAATTATTTATCATCTCACTTGGATGGATGGATTGATGAGACAATGTTCTCCTGCAGGATGACTTGGATCAGCATGTTGATTCAACTGATTCTCGTCTTCAGGTAATTTTTGGTTATTCATATTTTTTTTCTGCAAATGACTTTCATGTCAGAGTTCCGGCTGGACCTTGGGCTCTAATGATCAACTTGGGTGACTAGTCTTGAAACTGTATATTGGTTTGGGCTGCAATTCTGTCAAGCCAAAGCAAGTGGATTGACGGTCCCGGAGTTGCTGAATTCTCGTACTTGCTTGGTCTACTAAGAGATCCATTCCCATTCACCCAGTTTGTGTGCATTGTCCTCATTTTTTTCCTAATGGAGTTCAAATAGTTGCATATTAATTCGATGTTGATTAGGCTATTTATGTTTGTTGCAAGAGTTGCCTTTAATACTGGAAACAGAGAACCTCCGTTCTTTGTGTGGGTGTGTGCATCTTTGTATGTTAATCTCCTTGATGAATTGCTTCTTTTTTATCGGGCAGCGTGTTCAAAAGAGATTAGCACTTCTCAACAAGCGAACAAAGGGAGGATGCTCTTGTATGTGCCTCTTGCTGGCGGTGATAGTCATTGTCATTCTTGCGGTTGTTGTTTGGCTGCTAATCAAGTATCTCTGATGGAACAGGTTAGAGCCTGCTTCTTTGATCAGTTGTCTTGGTTTATATTTCTCTGGTTCTTAGATCTGGTTGTGTCCTAGTTGCTTGCAACGTTCATGAACGGTGTTCTCTTCTTCTTGGTTGAGTTCTCCACACGGTCACGAGTGAACAATGTCTTGCTGTATATTTGAGGATATGTGCAGGAATTTAATGGTCTTGGTCCAGTGTTCATGGCTCTTGCTTATGATTACTGGTGGTTGTACTTGACACTAAATGTTAAAGGAAATGAGAAGGCAATAAGACCCAAGTTTCTGATTTATAAGTAATAGCAAAGATGAAACTGTGAATACACTGCTGCGAGCAACGGACCAGAAGGGTTTACTCACTGGAGGTCTGCGAATGCATGCCATAATGGACGAACATCAACAGGGCTATGAGAAATATGAAGGAAAAAAAAAAAGTGACCAAGGCACCAGTAATCTTGTTCATGTCTAGGTGTCTTCGTAAGTTTCTGGAACATAAAGTATTTGACGACTGAGTTTTCCACGATTCAAATGACTGTCTGCTCCTTCTAGCATGTTTTTGTCTAGGTATCTTCAGGAACTCCTGGAATGCCGTGTTTTTTGATGACCATGTGAGTTTAGGAACCATTTGCTTGTCTTTTTTCGGCGGGTAAATGGGATTTGTTTCCTGCCTGGCGAACACACTCAGAAGGAGTCTGTTCTTCAGATGCAGAGTGCCTTGGGGTCCCATTACCTTTGCTGTGATGCTCTTCTTTACCAACTGTGCCGAGTGGCATTCTTATGAAATTCAAAATTGTTGGTATCTGGAATGAAGATATATGCTTCGATTTGTCCGCCTGTGGATTTGGACGGCTTATTGCTTGCAATGTACCAGGAATCACGGGCTAAGAGAAGGGTTTGCAGTATGACAGATGCTGCAGGCTGTTCCAGAACTGATTCTGTAAAGGTGTCACCAATGTTATACATGGTCATTTTAGAATGATTATATATGTGATGTTCTCGATTATACGGTCAGAAATGGAAATCTTTATATTGCATTTACACAGAGCTATGGTAAACGCTGTAAGAGAAAAATGTGAGAAGCAGTTTCTTCAAAAGAGTTACATAGGCTACATCTACAAGCCAAGGACAACCCCAACTCCCAGAGCCAGTCTGCAGTGAGTTTTTTTTTTCTCATAAGCAAGAAATGTGGTCCACTTGGCCTCGGGGTTAGTGTCATTTTCCCAAATCACCTGGCACGCTGGGTTCAAATTTTGTAATAAATCTTTGGTCTCTTGAGATGGGCACTCTGCTCACCCACTCTTCAGTCTTCAACTTCAATTTTGGCGTATCTGTTGAGCGCACGGCTAACCGCGAAACAACTAAAGATAAATGACGGCGTTGGAGCCAAGATCTCCCATATGAATAACAGGCGAGTTAGTGGTGGATTCCCCAGTCGAAATTCTCCGGCCGGAACTTTTATCGTCTTCGTTGTTCTGTTGCATTTAAGAACAGAGGAGTTTAGAAATGCGGGTTGGTGCTCGTTCTTTTGATAAAATGTGTAAAAAGGAACCCCCGTGACCTTAGCTGATCATATTCTGCTTCTCATCGCAGGCGGCGACTTTGGTGTAGAAGGCTTAGTTTAGGCCTTTATGTTGCGGGTTAACTAGAACAGGACGCGATAAATATGCGTCTTCCAAGTCAAATATCAAATATGATGGAGTTATAGCAGAGGAATGTCACCTATGTTCAGCCCTTTGTTTGCGCAGCAGATCCACCCTTAGCATCTCCCTCAAGAAGCAGCATCTGAAACAGATAGAGAAGAAGAGGAACAGGAAAATAAATAGAAGCCAATGATATGTTCACGGGTTTGCTTCTTTTTAGGAGGCGCAGGCTTGGTTCGCCTCCTAGGGTTTTCTATCCCCAGCAACGGACTGTTACAGCCAAAGAGATTAGTGGGTATTTAATCTTGTAACTACAAGTGGGCCCTCTTGCAGTGTGGAGATAGAGCTCAGGGCCACTATCCAACAAAATAGACCGACATGGCCAGAAACTTATAGTTTCTCTTGTCAAGAACTTGGTTTTCTCCTCTCGTCATTCTCGTGATTGCTTCTCTCGTCATCTTTCACAATCATGCCCCCTTGATTGCTTCTCTCGTCATCTTTCACAATCATGCCCCCTTGTCGTTCAACGTTAAGTAGGTTCCAACTGAGCTGCTCTAACATCTGGCATGTCGGTTTGGTAATAGGTTGATTTCCCCAACGTTTTGGACTTCGTCTGAAATTTGTCACGAGTCGAAGAATCATACTCACTGTATTCCGTTCATAATGGTTAATTATTAATCGAACAATCATATACTTGGTATATTCCTTTCATAATTCTTGTCAGTAGAACAACGACAACCATACTTACTGTGTGTGTCTATATGTATACATGATCGTGGTCAAATAGAAGAACGATACATAAGTATGTTCATCGAGAGAAGTTGCACATGGAACAGACTGCAGCCAGGCTGAACTAAATGTTTATATTTCTCGTTCATAATTGTTGTCAAACAGAAGAACCATACGTAGGTATGTTCATCGAGGGAAGTTAGACTTGAACCGAGTGCAGCCAAGTTGAATAGGAATTGCAAACAGTGCAAATGAGATATTACTCTATTACAAGTTTACTGAAGTTTCTAATTTCAATCCAGAATTAGATTCGACTTGGGCAAATTGTACTTGGCTGACTTGACTGAGCCAGATCAGACTTGGTGTCTTAGGACCCAACCAAGCTAGTTGGTTAGGGTTCCTTTGACCAAGCAAATGCACGGGGCCGTTCTCTTGGTGAGTTAGTTTCACCGACCACCATTATCTCCATGACATGATGGGCGGTGAAAGAAGGCTGATGCTCGGTAAAGGCCTCTGTTGGTGGTGATTGTTTTCATGGGGAACCTCATCTCTCTCTCTCTCACACACACACACACATATTTCATGTGTGTATGCGTGCGTGCAGTAGAGAGAGAAAGAGAGAGAGCCGATAAAATGAGAAATATATAATAAAATTTGGGGACAAGACTTCCCCTAAATACAAAAGCAATCCGCAAAAACAAAAGCAAAAAGACAAAATATACAATACAATGCACAGTGAGAAGAAAGGTGTGAATAGAGAGGAAAGAAGGGGCGGCACCGTCACCCAGCCGCAGACGGACCATGGGTCCACGGCGCCTTAACCGAATGGCAAACTGGACATCCTCCTGCACAAGACGAGCCACATAATCTGACGAAGAGAAGGTGTTCCTGAAGACCCTGTTGTTACGCTCCTCCCAAATGCGCCACCAAGATGAAATGAGTCACGACCTCCAAACATGACCCAGGAAGCGGACAAGAGAGAGAGAGAGTTTTCCTAATAACGCTACTCACTTCCTAACAAGAAGTTAGGAAGATGAGAGAGATAGAGAAAGAAGGCAACGCTATTAACAGAAATTAATGCATAGGAAATTTCTTTTAGTCGTTACATTCGGACCAAACAAGTTTACCAAGGTAATAATCACCAACCAAAGAACTAAAATGAATGGACACAGAGGAGTTTACATAATTTTCGACGCTAAGTTTAGCTAATGTTACAGTAAACTCTTTCGAATAACGAAAATCCACACCAGCAAAGCCCCGTTAAGGTATGAACGCTCTTCACCACTTATACATAGTGATATGGACGAGCAGGTGCAGTTTGCTTGGTCTTATTTTCAAGAAGGCTACTACCACTAAATGTTACTTATAGCTGATCATTTCCTTTATGTTACTTAAATCTCTGAGACCAAGTCCTGCTGTTTACAATTACAATTACCCTTCTTCTTGCTGAGCTCAGGCATCCGATGGGGCAATCCAGTGCCTGCCGTTGACAAAGCTTTTGGAGAGGAAAGGATGTGCAGTGTCGAAGTCGAGCTCGCGGGCCCATGACACGCCACGGACCGATGTCGAACCCGGGCCCCAGCACTTGTACACTCCAAAGAACACAGTCCTGCAAAATCATGTTCCTCTCTGTTTGAGTAAACACAAAGAAACGATCCCACCTACCTTAAAAATCTTATTCGCTTTTATTGTCCCAACCACTGTTGTCCTGGACAACATGGTTGCCCCAGTTCAGGTGAGGAAGCAAACAGTAGTTACAGTACTGCCTTGTGCTTTGCAATGAAGACGCTGGAGAAAGGTCCAGTATGTCTAATGGGTCCCCTTGTCAGGACTAAAGATGCAGCAGAACAGGGTGGTGAACCTGTTCCTAGCCAATAGCGTGCTCTTATGACTTACCCCAAAAAAGCGGGATAAAGCTGGATATTGCATTATGTGGAAAGTGGGATAAACCCTACTTTTGGTGCACATGGGAAACTTCCAAGGTGAAGTCGTCAGGGAAACATGGAAATCTTTTTACAAAACCTTTTAGCAGAAAAAAGTGGGACCGTGAGCTGTTGTCACAAATATCTATTTTGAGAAAATATGAATAAAGTTTTTCTCTGCATTTTCAGGCAAAGTTGTTTTTCTCAGAAGAATTTCACGAAAAAAAAATCAGTAAATTTTAAAACCATCAAAAACTATGTAAATATCGTGATATTTTCGAAAAATCTCGTGATATCTGCGGCCTGAGCCCTTCACAGTCTTGTTCTGAACAAAAAATGATAGGGGTATTTTGTTCATCATTTTACGAAATAAATATTTATTTCTAAAATGATGAAATGACAACATTGCCCTCATCGAGTTATGGAATTTACATAGCTAAACTTACTTGTCCTTGCTGCTCTCGTGGTCCCAGTCATCCCATCCCTCTGCCGCAACGACGTCGTCGAAGTAAGTATACGCAAACACTATCCTCGAATACTGGCCCATGGCTCGCCCGACGTAGACCGGGCCCGAGCCGGTGACTCGGCAGTGCACGAACGCGAACCCAGTCTTCTCCTGTGGGTCTCGCCGGTCTTGCGCCGCGATCGACCCGAACTTGGTCGCAATGGAGTGAAGCTCGCAGTGCTGATGAAGTTGGCGGACTCAAAAAGAAACTCACGTTAGAGAGAGAAACGCTTGCATGCATGGAGCTTCAACTATTTTAGTTTGCACAAAAAAATTACAATCCTCAAAGAAAGACGTCTTAAGAAGAACGTAAAGTCAAGAACTTGGGTGTCAACCAAACACGAACTATTTTTTTATTTTTCAAAAAATATTGAATTAAATTTGAAAATTATGAATTAAAAGACGGAAATACCCTTATCATCATCTAGCCGTTGGATAAGGATCACGTGAATGGCCACTAAGAGCACCACCGCACATTGAAGGGGGAACTGAAAAGACAAAAAGGGCACTCGACCTTGACCCATTTTGTCGTTTCGCGAAAAGCCACCGAAACTTTTGGTATTTTCGAATTCTGACACAACTGGCGCGCACTTTCCCCAGCCCTAGCCACTAACTATCCGCCTTCCTTCACCGCGGTGGGAATCAATTAATTAAACCATTGAAGTTCTCATGGCCAGGTGAAATAAATGAGGCGCTAAGTTTGACTCGATAAAATAATGTTATACCAAAATAATGTAAAATAAATAATTTTCTTCTTGAACTTTTGTTATATATACATATATAAAACCAACATGGAGAGAAAAGAGGTACGTATATTCAAGGTCTAAATTGGCATTTCAGACCGTAATTTTTTAAGCAAAGTTTCAGTTCTCTTAAACTTTTGAAATGGGTAAAGTGAAAAACATTGATCATCATAAGGAACTAGATTAGTATTATATTCTGTGGGGTTTTGGTGTTTTGCTCTATTTCTCGATGAAGAATGAATAGAAAGTTCATGGTTCTTTCGGGTGGGGTTAGTGAGATCACCTTGTACATGGATCTCCCGTTCCCGAAGATGAAGTCGATCGACCCCTCAATGTAGCACTCCTTGAAGTAATGCCGTCCGGCGTCGTCGCAGAGCGTGTCCTGTGCGCCGAAGAACCCGCAGCCGGAAAAGTATGCCTTGTCGCCGGAAATCCGAAATGCGGCTGCCTGCCATCCTTCCATACCCGGCATGGGAGCTGGTGCAGTGTTCTGACGCCCAACAAGAAGGAAAAAAGAAAATGATGAGTCCGTAAAAACGTAAGTTACAGCAGAAAACAAAAATGTATGTAGGCGTAGCCGCTTGAATTATTGAAGTCAAATTCTATTAACATTCGACAACTTGGGCGGTTATTGCTACTAGTTCTTAGGTTTTTTTTTTTCTTACAGATCTTGTTTTCTCAATTGCAAATAAAATCTATACAATGCCAATGCTTTCAGGCTTTTTGATCATTACGTACTTCCGAACTTTACCTATATACTCAGAAAACATTGTATTTTCTGGGCTCTTTAGTTCTTTACATACGCATTCCTTTCATATATGCCAATTCTGCCTTTCAAACTTGCGTAAGGAACACAGTGTTAGTGACAAGGAATAACTTCCGGAACGACGTAAAGCATGAGGCCGAAATTTCCAGATGTAAGCAAGAACATGCAGAACTGGAAGTCTGTACGGTTAGGAAGAAGACGATGGAGGAACATGCAAGCACGGGGACGTGAAACTGCAGGGGTCATATGCAAGCTGCCGAGATGTTGGCCACGCCCGTGAGAAGGTGGCCTTTTAGTTTTTTGCTTCATTACTCTGTTAGATACCAGTACCATGCGATTTCTTGGAACAGTTTCAGACGAAAGAGAAAGAGCGAGAGAATCTTTTGCGCCTGAAAGTGGTTCTGCACCATGCTGACCGTAAGCTCACACCTACGTATCCGTCGCTCGTGAGAGAGAGAAAGAAACAAAAAGTTTGGTATTTTACTCGTATTTACATCAAACATCTCCAATATCGAAATCATGCATGTAGATCGGTAGTACTTGTGAGATATGGCAGGGATGGCAATTTCATGAATCTTCCACTTCAAAGATGGGATGGTTTATGGTTAAACTCTTCACAACTTATCAACGGATATAATCAATATCAACCCTTTTGTTTTGGTATGATTCCGTCTGCCCTATAGTAGCGATTCGAGCTAGATATCGAGAGAGAGGGTACCTTGAAGCTAATGTTCCTCGCAGAGAAGTGGTCGGCGAGGACGATGACGGAGGCCGAGTTGTAGGTATGAATACGACGGCCGGAGGGACCCCGGTCGCCGGCGCGGTCGTGCCATTCGATCACCGTCACGCCCATCCCCTCCCCTTGGAAAGTTATGTACGGCTTTGTCCTCGGCACCACCACCTTCTCCCTACATTACAACTCCGCACAGACCACGCATCAGTAGTTTAGCAGTTTAGAGAATCTCAAGGAAAGCGAGAAATTTCCTTTCGCTTCATTGATGATTGACCCCACCAAAAACCAGAAAGAGCTGAGCAAGTTGAGGGATAAGAAACCTACACGTAGTAGCAAGCAGCGATTTGAATGAGAACTTTCTTGTTGTTGTTCTCACTCACGGAGTCCACCGCCGCCTGGACGGTCCTGAAGTCCCCGTACCCGTTGCAGTCGACGGTGATGAAGCGGTGCCCCACCGGCCCGCCCCACGGCTGCTTCTTCCTGCTTGTGAGGTTCGAACTGAAGCCCCATACAGCTTGCTGCGTCTGCAACACCAACAAGAATGTGAGCAAGAAAACGTTCGCTACAGTTGCAGACATGATTACCGAAACACAACAATAGAGAAAAGAGAGAGCTGGAGAGAGAGAGAATAGAAAGAGAGAGAGAGATGAGAGGTGTTATTTTAATGGCGGAGCGCTGCAGTTGAGGCTGGCTGGGCGGCAGATGACATTCTCTGGAGAGGGTCGGATTTAAGAGGAACACGAAGGTCACGTTAACATGTAGGCAGGGAGGGAGGATCGAGAACGGTATCCAAGGAATTCTCTTTTAATAGTTTTTTATTGGAGGGGAGGGGCGGAGAATCCCTGTCTCTTCTAACGGTTAGTAATCAAAGGAAAAATTTGTGGTCCTCTCTCTCATCGTCTTCACACACACGACACGAGTATTCCGTCCATTCTTCATATATCTATGATAAATTTTTATTTCAAAACCCATTAAAATTTTGAAGCTATGATTCAACGCCTGCAATGAAAAAATTCTTTATATCCTACTCTTAACTTGTTTTAAAGGGAAAAAATGCTTTAACAAACAAATCTTCTTTTACCTTCCATACATACACAAAGTCAAGCGGTTAGAAACTATAAACTTACTAGTTTATACAATTTGTGGTATGGATAATGACATTGAATTGCAATTAGTCCTACCACCCTAATTAGGTTCATCTTGCATGGCTCCACTACAACTATATTTACTCTACCTAGAGTACTACTTAGATCCATTTAGCCTATTAAAAGATGGGTCCAACTTGGTCGGTTGAACAGAAACAATTGTCGAGCCTTGGTTCAAATTGACTCGTGCTATAAACTTTGGTCTAGCTAGGTTCACCTTGTCCAGCCTCGATTTGGCTAGGCCAGCCAAGTGACTCTAAATCTTGGTCTAATTGGGTTTGCCTCGACAGACAAAGTTAGAGGATTCTAAGACCTTGTGTAGGTCAAAGCTCGAGGCTACATTGATCTTAGTCTCTCAAATGCTTGCTGCCTATATGCAGTATGACTTGCATGCACCACCATTATGCATGCGTAACTTACGTTACATAGTAAAGGAAGGGAGATATTTTATTATTTTTTAAAATGTCTTTATAATCATTTCAATTTTTTTATTTTCATTTATGTCTTGCTAAAATAGTTTTCTTTTCTGTTTTTAAACAGAATACTACACACAAATTTTAATGTTCATATTATTGAAAAGAATAAAAGAGTTGAAACAAACACCCCCTTATTACAAAATTGTAGTCAACTTTCAGTTGCCAAGCACAAGCATGTATGACTTGTTTCCCAACAGCATAATAATAAATAAACAAGCTAAGCTGTCATTGCATTCAGCACAGTATATTTAATTAACATGATCATCAATCGCCGTCTCTTTTTAACTTTATCGTATTCATTAGGACTTCCACCCTTTGTTGTTCTTTTGGTTGTCGTTTACTAATGTCATCTTACTGCCCAAGTCTACATGAAGCCAAAAAGGTGGGCATTTCAGAAATGTTAAAAAGCAGAAGTTTTTTTTTTTTTTTTACCTTTTTTTTTCAATAGTCGAGATTCATCCTAGAGCTACTACTACGGTAACTTTTTCTTTTTAACCGCAAAAAGATTTACCGTGATGATAACGGTGAAGGTGATAGAATCATAGAAGTTTTTGTGCGGTGCTCACCACTCACGAGAGCGAGAGAGAGAGAAGAAGCTGCAACGGTCGTCTACGAGCAGAAACAGACGTAGCTAGCTAAGCAAGCAACCAAGTAGCAGTTGGTGTTGGATGTGAAAGCATGGCTTCTACAATATTGTATCCGAGAGAATAGAATTTGAAATACAGTTTCCGACCGTTGGAAGGCACGAAGAGGCACGGGCATCTGGTTTCCCTCGCTTCTTTTCTGGTTAGGTCAGGACGGAAATCCACATGCTCCCCATTAAACAAGCCAAGCCACACTTGATAACCAAAATAAAAGAGGATATATATATATATATATAAAAGTTGGTTAATAGTAGACCACTAAGTTAACGAGTAGCTGACCTATTAAAAATCATTGTTAAAGTATCTTTTCTTCTTTTCAGTCTAACTTTAATCGATAGTGATTTGATGAGGAACATGGATTGAGTTCGTCATTTTTTGACCTTGGTCATGTTTTCTTTTAATGGTAGAAAATGCTTAATGGCTCTTATAACATCCAAATGTTGAAAGTAGAAAAAACATTTTTTTTTTTTTACAAAAATAGCTTGAATACACAATCTAACATTAAATTACTGTTTATGAACGCATTAGGAGGCTCACATTTTGTTTATAATAACTTTTAACACAAAATCAAGCGCTATATATATCAAACATGGTAGCTAGCTAGGAATGTGAAAGTGGTCCAGGTCCTTGGGATCAAACCCAGGAATTGCAAACGGTTCGATTGAGGGCAGGCACGTACATTATACTTCGGGTCAGAGTTGGAGCTATGTAATGTACGTTCTGAATTGGATCTTGCATGTCCAAAGAAATGGCAACAACCCTACTGAAGATTCAATTAATGTGCAAACCTCAAATTGAACTACTTCCGTCATCCCTGTTCTCGTCCTCGTTCCTATTTTTTGTTTTTTATCACTTAACTACTTCGGATTCGGCTCGATCGATCAATTTCTGTCTTGATTAAAGAACATGCTCAACAAATCCAATTCTTCCTGAGTAAAGTCCAAAACGTTCGTCTGCATCTGCCGCAACAATTCAACTAGAAGTTAGTTGTTGGGTATGGCCATGAGCTCAGCACCTCATTGGGTTGATAATGTTGTTTAGATCCTGGAAGAAACTTAAGTTTCCAACATGTTTGGTGGCTACTGTTGAAGTTGTCGATGAAAGTATGTTGATAGTTACATGAAAAGTTTTCCGTGATCCTTCAAACTTAGTAAGATTAAATGAGTAGCAATCAGACCTCTACTCACAAGATGAACAAATGCGAGTGTTAAACCTAATGCTTTTACCTGAGTAGGTGCAAAGTCGGCAATATTTTAGGTAAACTAAGGAAGAAAACAAGGCCATAATTCAATCTCAACTCCAATTAAGTGCTCCTTTACGTAATCCATGCAACAAATCCAACCCCTCCCCCTCTGACACGGCTTTATCCAGCCTGTTTGGTAGGGTACCCTTAGTAGTATGGGTGGGCGATGGGCCCGGTCGCCGGCGGGTACATGGTACCCGGCCTGGTATGGGCTCGAGTCCGAGCCCGATGGACCGACCCAGATCAACCCACCAAGATTTGATCTGACCTGATAATGTTTAATATATTTTTAATAAATTTTATATTTTAAAAAATATGTGTTTATCATAACTAGGCTGAGCCTGGACCCAAGCCCGGGTTTCAGGTATTGTGCCCGAGTTCGAGCACAAATTTCAGACATCGGGCTGGCCTGAACCCGGTTCTTACCGATGCTACCCTTAAAATTCCTTAGTTCTCGTATAAAACTCGGATCCAATTGAGATTTCTCTCCGGATGAGAGTAAGATCTAAAATGCGAACCCAAATAAATGAGTTAGGGGCGGACGCCGAGACGTGGCGGAAGTGTGCCCATACCATGTAATGTAAGAGTAATTGGCGCGGGTGCGAATCGATGGATAAGCACGCCAAGATCGTCCACACCTCCCGGTGTATGCTTCCCTTCTCCCATCCGGGCGGGAAAAGGAGCGAGGGCGGGAGAAGGGAGAATGACGACGACGATGGCCCTAACGCTCCCTTCCGCCGCTTCCTTCTACTCTGTCTGCTTCTCCTCCCCGTCCACTACCGCCCTCCGCTACCTCCTGCGGTCCCCTGGGCTTCTCAACCCCTTTCTTCGATACCAGAGGAGGACGATCTTCCTCCCTGCACCGTCCTCGTCTCCTGCGACTCTTCTTGGTCGTTTCGTTCTTAGGGCGCGGATTGCTCCGGAGACGCGGCGGTGCTTCTGCACCAGCGTTTCCACGGAGGAAGCGGCGGTGACGAGCGATCCGCAGCGGGAAATTGGCGCGGGGGAGCGGGTCAGGGCGTTCCGGAAGCGCCTCCGGATCGTCGATGTGAAGGGCGGGCCGGATGAAGGATTGGATCGGGTGGGACAGCGGCTTTCCGTTCGAGGATGGGTTCGGACGTGCCGGGTGCAGAGTACCGTCACTTTCATTGAGGTGATGCACAATCGATTGCTTAAGGCTCTTCCCTTTCGAAACTTCGATTGGTTGTTTCGTTTATTGCATAATTGGGATGCGGACGGGTAACTACGAAACCTAAAAGAACTGTAAGAATTGGAAATTTTCGTAGTATTTCGTCATGGAACAGAATGCGACATTCTAACTTGCCTTTTCTTGTGAAGCAAGTAGTCTCTGCATTCAACTTCATGGGCGAAGACGACTCGTCTCTTTGTTCGTTTTGTTCACCGTCGGTGTCTTGCCATGGGTAATTTTTGGGGTCATTGCGCCTTATCATAAATTTGCACCCTATACTAGCTTAAAATTTTCTAGCTCGACCTATGTTTTGCTATGCAACATTGCCACGTGCACTCTGTATTTTAAGACTTGAGCGTTCAGAGTATGGATGCCTTTTGATTCTGAACCGCTCAAGAGCAAATCCACCGTTCTGCGGTACTGGATATAACCATCGACAGGGCAGATGTTCAAATAAGCGGAAAGCCAGATGCAGTCGAACTTGTTTGGAGCATTGATAACATCAACTTGCTTCTAAATTCTCCGTCGCTCAATCTCGAGCTGTAGGCTGCGTGCTTCTTGGCAGGCTTTATGTTGGGTCTGCATTTGGTTGATTGGAGCTTGGCTGACTGGAGAGGAAACCTGACTTCTCACTATTGAGTCTGACCGGTGCAAACGTTATATTAGGTTTGGATTTGGTCTAATAGAGGGCTGGCTGGCTGGACAGGAGACCTCACTTCTCACTGTAGAGTCTGACCAGGAAGACGCTTAAGATTGGGGCCCATCTGCATGTATTCCGTGCTTTGAGCTGTCATTGCACTCTAAAGGCCTCAACCTACTCCATCACACCTATTCCATTTTAAACTTGCTAACATCAAATCGTCACATCCGCATGCACATGCTGTTCCCTTTTTTATGGTGCCATATGCTAATGTTCTATAGTTTACTAAATTGTTACTAAAGGGTTCTTGCTTTTATAGGTCAATGATGGCTCTTGTCTCTCTAATATGCAATGCGTGATCAACTCTGACGTTCAAGGCTATGATCAGGTACTATATAATCCAATACTTTGTCATTATTTGAAAGGAATTCCGGGAGCTGAAGTCTTGTTACATGTCACTATGTCAGATAATATCTGGCTTTGTCACAACTGGTGCGTCTGTTTGGGTTGAGGGTGTTTTGGTAGAAAGTCAAGGATCAAAACAGAAGGTGGAGCTAAAGGTTGAGAAGCTTGACACAGTAAGGATCTGAGTGATTGATTTACTATGATTCCATATTGCTTGTCGATTGAATTCATGAATAATAACCGAGGAGACCTTTTGCTGCTGTGGTGGTGCAGACGTAAAGTGTATATTCTATGAATCTAATGTCTGTCTATCGCTTTCAGGTTGGTCAAAGTGATCCATCCTTTCCTATTCAAAAGAAGAAGGCAAGTAGAGAATATCTGAGAACTGTTGCCCACCTCCGTCCTCGGACAAACACATTTGGTGCAGTATGTTCGGAAACTTTGTTTTATCTTGCATATGTTAGAATTTAACTGTCATTTTTTTCCTTTTGGAGAAGTCAGTTTTTGAATGGGTGATTGGTAAGTGTAAGCATTTTCTTCATTTTTCTTTGCCTCAAGGACATGATAATGGTTGGGGGTGATTTTCTTTCAAATATTGAGTTCCTTCAGCCTTTGACCTCCAGTTTCTTGATAATTTATTTGGGGACTGTAACAGCATGATTTGTAAGATTGTGAACAAGGTCAGTTCCTATTTTCTACTGTAGGTGAAGGAAATGACCTTGTTTCCTTGTCAAGATACAGATGCTAATAGCATAACTTGGGTGGTTTATCTTGTTGAATGGGGTTGCACCAGATAAACTTCTGATCTTTTTATCTCTTCCGATATCCTTAAGCTTAGCATGCTATTCCTGTTAAAATTTTGGGCACCACATGAGATTCTCAACACTGATAACTGTAGAATGTGGATCCTGTTGATAAAATACTCCTTTCTTAAAAAAGTCTCCTGTGTGAAGTTGATATTTAAGTAAGTGTCACAAAAAACGCATTTTTTTTTGAAAAAAATGCAAAAAAAAAACTGAATAAATAAATTGCTGTTTAAAACTAAAAAAAAACTTAAAAAAAACATTAAAAACATTTAACGCGTTTTTTTCACTTTTTTCATTTTTTAATGCCAAACAGTTTTTTTTATTTGTTGCAAATCTACTTATCTAATTATCTTTTGATGTTTATGTTATTAGTTTCTCATTTATTTTATTTTTCCCCCATTTATAGTTTTTTAAAAATTTTAAAAATTTACTGTATTTTTTTCTTTTTTTCAAGCTTGTTGTATTATAGCCTAGAAAAATCTCACCGTTTAAAACTCCGAAACGTTATTTATAACTATGATTTGCATCATGTTCATTAAGCAAAATTAATGTATCTAATTGCAAATAAATGAAAACCCAGTTTTCTGCCCTAATTTGTAGCAGATGTTGTTGTTCCTCTTCACATTTTGTCTTGAGATTTATCTTATTCAAAAATCTCGCGATATTTACAAGAAAAACAAGGAAAGGCAAAATATTGGAAAATCTCACGAGATTTTGAAAATCTTGGGAAAAATGAAAATCTCGTGGTTTTCTTGCAATTTTCTCTCAAATTTTCCACCTTTTATTAGCTTATCATTTATTTTATTTTTTTCTAATTTTATGATCTTTTATCTTTTTAATTTGTCAAGATTTTTCCAGAAATTTTTCTGAGAGAAACAACTTCATCAAAAAATACCTGAGAAAACCTTTCCGATATTTTCTCGAGAACAATATTTGTGGAAACGGTCTTCTTGATTCTCAAGTATCTGAAGTGGGGTTCATACGCCTGGAGTCAAAACTGATGGCCACTTAGAACTGTTTTGACTTCTTCTTAAGCTTTTCTTCATATAAGTATAATCATGTAAATGCCTATGAAAATTTAGTTGCGATTTATTTGTATATTACGAGAAGCAAGGATTCCAGTTGTCTTATTAATAACATTGCAAAATTTAATCGTGGACATTTTTCTTTGGACAGTGCTAAAGTCATGGTCAGTATTGGGAATTTATAAAGTATATTTTCTGATGTTCTATTCCCCATTTTATTTACAGATTTTAAACTTTTAATTATAATTTTTTCCCTTAAACATTTCAAGCTTTCATCTTTAAATACAGCATTCTCTGACTTTGATGCTGATTGCAGGTTATGAGAGTGAGAAATGCTTTAGCATATGCAACTCACAAATTTTTCCAAGAAAATGGGTTTGTCTGGGTTGCCAGCCCAATAATCACTGCTTCAGATTGTGAGGGGGCTGGAGAACAATTCACTGTGACAACCTTGGTATGTCTTTGTATATTTTGATGTTGTGTATTCTGTCTTCTCTAGATAGAATGTTTGAAATTCCTGGCTGAGTTTGCGATCCTGAAGATTGTTGGTTACTGATATTTTACTGCTAAGTTTAGCAAGTAGCTGTTTTCTTGAATTGTTGTTCTTTGGAATTTCAGATTCCTAGCTCGAGTGAAGGTTCAAAGCCATCGATCACTGATATTCCAACAACTAAAGATGGCCTTGTTGACTGGTCACAGGTACCTGTACTTGTAGATTCATATTGCTATGAGTTTTTATGATTTATTTGCAGGTGAAAAATGCTAAGTTGTCAGAAGCATTAAGCTAAAGATGATTGTAGCTTACGTTGCAGCCATTGTCGCAAAAAACGCGTATAAAACGTGAAAAACAAGTCAGCCGTATAAACGTGAAAAAATGCATTTTTTTTAAACACGAAAAACGGATATATACGTGCATAATACGGGATACGGATATAATATGCGTATTATACGTGTTTTCCCTTTTTTGTATTTTTTGTATTATTTTTTTAATTTTCAGGATTTATTAAATGTTTTATTTTTTAAAAATTCACCAAAATTTTCTCGAGATATACAACTTTACCATATTATACTCAAGAAATTCTTTAATGTATAATACCCATACACGTTTTTTGTGACAATGCGTTGCACACACTTCCCTGGCAATCTTCTTGATAAGAAGATTGCAATACCTTCTATAATGTAATTTGTTGATTTATGGATTTAACCAAGCGTCTGAAACTTGATCAGGTTTTCAGATTATGGAGTTTAATGCTGCTGTTTTATTTGTGGAAACATTCTACCCAAATTTAAATGAAACCTCTCTCATAGGAAGTTTTTGGTTGGCATCTGATACCGGCCAGCCTAGGAGCCCGCCCCCAGCATCCTTATGCTTACTTTGTTTTGAAAGCTAATGTTCTTGCTTAGGGGAGACGTGGACCTGTTACTAATCTAGTAAGTCGTGTGACTGATTTGGTTATGTTTATGGAGCAGAATTGACATCCTAACCAATAGAATCTAGCTAGTGATTTATTGGCTTGCTGCATGGTAACATAGATTGTTCCCAACTCTAGCTGTTTAACTATGTGGGAAAGTGTAGGACCCACCCCCTTACAGTACAGGGAACATAGTTGGGCTTCGAACTGGAGATGTGCATTCAACATGCACCCAAGCCCACGTGTTTGCGCTATACCCCTCCGGGGGTGGGTTGGCCTAGGTGCAAGTTGAAGCATGTTGCGATCTTACCGCCTTGTACTGTCGCAACTTTGGATCTTGGGTTCAAGGGGAAGGAAGGGGCTTCGGTTCTCACACGGTGGTAGGATAACCCTCTCGCTTACTCGGAACTATGTGGGAAGGTGTTACTCCAAACAATTGGGGTTAGTACACGTGCCTTTTCCCACTGAGGGAAGCCTAAATGTTTAAATTTGCAGGATGACCATAGCTGAGGAAGGTACTTGTTTCTTTCACATATATATGGATAATGGTATTGACAATTTGACACTGAAGAATGGAAATGAGCATTATGGGGAAATGCAGAAGTTTTTTAACTTGTAGATTTAAGAATGTGAAAGTGGAAAGGTTGATTTCTGTGGTTAGATCTTCCTGCCATTTAAAATTAGAGCAGGATACATCATGGATGCATATAACTCAAACTTCATCTGCATCCTCCCCAGGATTTTTTCGGGAAGCCAGCATTCCTGACAGTATCAGGCCAGCTCAATGCAGAAACTTATGCATGCGCTTTATCTGATGTATGATATCCAGACCTGATGTGCATTTTATTAGCTAATACTTAAAAAGTGGGTTGATGTTGACTTGAGTTAACCTCCAGGTGTATACTTTTGGCCCGACATTTCGGGCGGAAAACTCAAATACTTCACGGCATTTGGCCGAGTTCTGGGTATTGTTGCTTCTTCTTTAGTTTATTTCATGATTCCTTATCTCCTGTCCTTTCTTTCATTATTAGCAGATTTCAGGAAATGATCCTCTCGTTTTCATGTGTAAGATGATTGAACCAGAACTTGCTTTTGCGGACCTGAATGACGATATGGCATGTGCTACTTCCTATCTCCAGTATGTAGTAGGTTTTCATCACCCACATATTACAACAGCAACACATCTTTTCTCTTGTACAGTATGAAATAATGAACACTGCCTTTTGTTTTTCAGGTGAAGTACATTCTTGACAATTGTAAAGAGGACATGGATTTCTTCAATACCTGGTTCGAGAAAGGAATCATCTCCAGATTGAGTGTACGTTGTGTTCTTGTGAAATTTAAATAACATGGTACAGTAGAAGAATAATGCACAGATATGATAGTTGTGTAGCAGTAGCACTGACTTCTGAGTTAGCAAATCAATAGAGGGAGCAGAGTGTCGCTTCAGGTTTTTTAACACAATCCAAGTTTTAGCCAACTCATTGCAAGCACAAACTGTGGGTCTTAGGAGGAAAGAGAAAAAAGCAACAAAGAGAAGAATGCGACAATCAATCCTGTTAATTTCAACTTCTCTCTTTCTCTTTCTCAAGAAAAGTGATAATTAATGATGGAACCGAAATACTTTGCTCCCATGTTGTGCTTACTAATTGCATATCTTTATATGGTATGATATGTTATCCACCTGCATATATGTCTTGCATTGCATGCCTGTCAAGCTGATCTGGGGCAGAGAAGAAAGATAAGCAGCTCTTTGTCAGGAATGTTTCCCTTGGGGGAGACAAAATTCGTAACTAACTAGATGTGTTTCTTTTCTTTATTTTTCACTGGCTGGCCATGCTAATTATCATGCAAACTGGACCAAGTAACAGGCCTCTATATGTTTGGTATCCGTGTCATTCATGCTATCAGGATGGAACTGAAATATTTTGTATGTCATTTTGACTATCTAATCTGCTTGCATGTCTTTATATGGTGTAATCTGTTTTGCCACGTGAATATATTTTTTCTATGCCTTTCAAACTTATCTATGCTTTTCTGTATGCCAAGAATGCTTCGCTTGGGACAGACAAATACATGATAAAGTATATGTATTTATTTTCTTTATTTTTCACTGGTTGGTCACATTAATTATCAAGTGAATTGAACCAAGTTGCTAGCAGCTTTGTTATATTGGACCTAAGCTTTGTATTCTCTGCTATTGTCATTTTCGGTGCATTATTTTGAGATCTGTGCACTAGTTCAGTTTTTTATGCCTATCTTTGCAGAATGTGGTTGAAAAGGATTTTGTGCAGTTGTCATACACTGATGCTATAGAGATACTACAGAGGACAAGCAAGAAATTTGAGTTCCCGGTAATGTTAACGTTTTCTTAAGAATATTTGATGGCATGATGTAATGGGCAGCTCAGTTATCACTGTGTGGCAAAGTTTAAGTTTCTCACTAACAGCCTCAACGGTGAGTTGAGCCTAGAGCAGGGACCAGGCAGATTAAGTGATCCCTAAAGGAAAAAAAAGTAAAGGAATAAAATTCAAAAAAGCTGAATGATTAAAGTTAATGATAAGTTTAATAACTAATGTTTGATTGTTATATAATATAAACAGAGCAAGTTTACCATTTGACATCGTTGTGTTGCAATATTCTATGATATGCAAAATCTTCTAAATATTCAAATTGCAAAATACCAACTTCTGTATCTCCAATTCTAATTTGTAACATTTAGATGCTTAAACTCAAATATAATATTGCTATCCTGTTTGGAAACATAGTTCATCTACATATCCCTAGTATTATGTATATATGTGTGTGAGCTATGTAACTACACAAATGCGTGAAACATAAAAAAGAATGAGGAAAGTAAAATATGCATAAAAATAGGGAAAAAAGAAGGAAAAACTACTTCAGATCACTGAAGAAGAAGAAGAAAGAAAGAAGCTGCCTCAGACAGCAAAAGAACAAGAAAAAAAAAATCTAGGTTGTTAAGAAGGAAAGCACTAGAAGTAGACTATTGAATGGCTTCATGGCTTAGGTGCGCTTCGTGATGGCCTGATGGGCTTTGGCATTTCCAAATGGCAGGTTGCCTAGGAATGACCAGCTTGGGCCACACAACTCCTTTTTTACTTACAACTCTGTTGTTCAATAGCGGTTAAAACGAAGACTAATGGTCTGCAAAGAATGAATTACTGTGAGAGTTCTTGGTTGACCAAAGGAATAGAAACAACCAGTTGTCATTTAGATCAAGACTGGAGGGAGAAGGGCCAACTTACAGGAAAAAATGCATATTCAGATGTCTCTTCTTTGCTCAGTCAGACTTGAGAATTTTTTGGGCAGATTGGATGATATCATTGTGATAAAGAGTCCAAATCGGTTGTTCCAACCTACTTGTAGAGTGGGTAGTAATGTGTAGATATAAAGCATAAGGTTAACATACAAACAGTGAAGGGCATAGAAAATATTTTAAATCAAGAGAAATAATTGCATTAGTTATAAACGATGATAAAATTAGGTGGAATCAAAGTCAATTCTAAACGACTTCCTATAGTAGCATTTCATTGAAAATTTTGAGTTACTCAAATATATCCATCTCTCTCTCTCTCTCTCTCTCTATATATATATATATATATATATATGGGAAAGAGAGAGAGAGAGAGGGGAAAATTGGTAAAAACCAGACCACTGGGGTAAGAGACAAAAACTGGACCTATTAAAATTGATTATTAAAATATTTTTTTTGCAATTTAACCTTAGAGATATGATCTTAAGAGTGATTTGATGAGAAAAATATATTAAGTTAGTCGTTTTCTTGAATAATGTTTTTTAATAGTAAAAAAATGAATGGTTCTTATAACATCAAAATTTTGATAGTATAAAAATCAATTATTTTTACAAAAAATAGCTTGAACTAAAGCTTGATTTATTATTTACAAATTAGTGTTTATAAACACATTAGAAGGTTCACATCTTGTTTAAAACACTTTTTAACATTAATTTAAGAGGTCTAGTTTATATATATGCACACACACTGCTGGTTTATATATATGCACACGCACACACACATTATATACTTTGTTATTTTTTATGGTTCTCTATGTTATTTGGTTTTATTATAGAATGACGGAATGTAGTGAAGCCTATGTCACATAGGTACAGGTACGGGTGCCGGTATGGGTGCTGGTACGGACTATTTTCAAAAAAGTTGGGTATGGGGGTACGGCTATATATATATATATATATATATATATATATATATATACAACATAAAATAAGAATTCAAACAAAATAACGCAGCGTTGTATGTATTTCATGAGTGTAAATAGTGTAAAGAACAAAACTGAAATCTTAAATTTTGGATAAGAAATGACTCAGTCAACTTTGATCGAGTCTTATATCGAACGGATATGGTTATGGGTACGTTGACCGTACCCGGTACTGTTTGACCAGTACCCAAGAGGTACCCAAGACAGTACCAGTACCAGCACCAGTGTCGTACCTGATCGGTACGGGTATGCTGCCTTTACAGCAGTACCCATGTGACAAAGAGTGAAGCACATTATCCTAAACTTAGCATTCTGCAGGTAAAATGGGGATGTGATCTACAAAGCGAGCATGAACGCTACATTACTGAAGAAGCTTTTGCAGGGTCTCCTGTCATAGTCAGGGACTATCCCAAGGTACTCATTGTTCCTTTAATGGTTTTGTCTTTTTGCTAAATGCTTGGCAATTAGATATCCAAAAATAAATCCACTTTTCAGGATATAAAGGCCTTTTACATGCGACAAAATGATGACCAGAAAACTGTTGCAGCTATGGATCTTTTGGTTCCTCGGGTAACTAACCAACCTTCTCTCTCTTATAATCAGTAACTTTCAGGAGAATCTTATATTTGTTTCCTTGTTTGCTTGGTAAAGTTTGTTTTGTACTTATTGCTCATTATGAGGTTGTCTTCCTAATTATCTGTATTAAGCCTGAAACCGTAGTACCTTTCGCATATTTGAGTATTTCTTTACTTCTACATGAGGCTTTCGGCAACATATAGCATGTGAAAGTAGTTACTTGTCTTTTCAAGTATCCTAGCATTTTATTGGACAGACATGTTCTCTCATCCTTTAGGTGCTTCTAGGAATCACCTTATCTTGGACATGCTTGACTTTTGGTCTTTGGGATGACGGAGACATCCTTTCAGAATCTAAATCTGTGACAGAGCATATACTCATTCCTGAAGACAATGTGGCATGCTAGCATTTTTTAGTTGCTGAATGTTGATTTAAACGAATATTTAACATCCTAACACTTCAATTAAATGGCACTGTGAGGGTGTAATCGTGGCAGGAGTGGCTGCATCTTTTGGATTATTGTTTTTTCCCTTCACTAGAGACCACTCTTCACCTTTTGGTTGTTTATTACCTAGCGATATGCCAAAAAAGAGAGAAAAAAAAGGAAGACTAAAGCCAAATTCCTATATAAGACTTTGACTGAGCCACATTACATGTTAGAAAAGTTTGGTCCCTTTGCAAGGCACTTGGATGGTACTAATTTTGCCTTGTTGCTCCCTTCATTTTTGATCTATATACAGAAGAATATACAGTAACAAGTAACAACTAAGCTTGCAGTGGTGCTACACATTCTGATCATAAAAATTGCAATGTCAATTGTGTATAAAATTCGATGAGACTAACCACTCTGTTCAGCGTAAAATTTGAAGAGATTAATTTAAGGATTTGTGACCCTTCTTTCTTCCATACTAGGAACCATATTTCTGCCACAGATACTATGATGGAAATGAATTGGTACAGATACACTTGTTGATGCGATTATTTGTCATTTATGATAAAACATCGATTTGTCATATTATTCCTAGAAAACTACTAAAATATGTCATGGTTACGGTGTTGACATCAAGAGGAGGTTCTTGAAGGATTGATCTCCCTTATTCCATTTACAGGTTGGGGAGCTCATTGGTGGAAGTCAAAGGGAGGAGCGGCTTGATTTCCTTGAGGGACGTTTGGCTGAGCTGAAACTTAGTAAAGAGAGCTATTGGTGGTACCTTGATCTGCGACGTTTTGGTTCAGGTTAGTCTCCTAATTTATGATAAAGCTGCACTTTTAAGATGCTGAATCTTCTTGTCTGATGAGGTTCTGGTGTATTTCTGCCTATGCACATCGACACAAATAGGAGCAGTTGCATGGGAAATACATTGCAGTACATGGCCCTGTTGCATTGACATTATAAAACTCTGAAACCTAATCAAATAAATATGTCCTGTCTTGCTAAGCAGTCAATACATAGATACTGTGAATAATAAGAAAAAATCAAGGATGAAGATACTACCATTGTGTTTTCTAGTGGATGGAGTGGAACTGAAGCAGTTATTTGTTTAAAATCTGATATAATCTTAAGCTGTAAAGGAAGTAATGTTGTCCTGTCAGTTCATAAAATCAGATAAGCCTCATAAATATATTTTGTTAATGGTGCTGTGGTGCAGTAAGTGGACAAATATAAGCGAGTGAGCTACGCTAGAATGTAGAAAGAACCACTTCTTCCGTTCTCATAAATATAGTTTGCCGAAACGTTTCCTATGCCACCTCCTTCAACCCTCTTTTCTGACATGCTAGTATGCTCCCTTTTGATTCTAGCAGTTCAAGTGTGACGATACTGTTGCTAATAGCATATTAAGACTGTTAGACCAAATCTTTGGAAATCTTTCCTTCTGCAAATTTTTAAGGAACAGCCTTTTTGTTGGAATTCTTTATGTTCCTTACTTCAGCATGGCCTCGCTCATAAAGGACGGTGAATTCATTCGGATTATCTTGTATGTGGCATGTTTTGCTAATTTTTAACTTGGTACCTTTTTGTGACTGTTATTGATATCTTTGCAGTCCCCCATGCGGGTTTCGGATTGGGTTTTGAAAGGCTAGTACAATTTGCGACGGGGATAGACAACATAAGAGATACAATTCCCTTTCCACGCTCACCTGGTTCTGCTGAATTTTGAGCCTCTCAGCGATTCGGAAACAGAAAATTTTGTTTGGTTTGTAATTGCAATTTTCTGTACTTTATTTGAACGCATTTGGAATGTATCTGCCTCCAGTTCTCCAGTGCTGCAAAACCACTCGCTTCACAATCCTGAACTTGTTTCCTTGATTTCTGACTTTATGAAACTAGGACGATTCTCAATCCCACGAAATTGATTTTGAGGTCGACATTGAAGAAGTCGGTATATCTCAAACGCGCACAAAGTCTTGACCTATCTCAAGTACTTGATGTGCTTGTGGTTTCAGTCTTACTTGGAACACGAATGGCTTAACCATGTTGTGTTCTCTTGGCGTCTAGTTATCTATGTTGCGTACCTGAAGTATGTTCTCAAGAACGTCTAGCTTTTAAATTGAAATCTCTTTCAGACATGGAGCCTGAAAAGTCAGTGTCATCTGGCAATCTTCGAACCCAAGAGGACTAGAACCCTTTTACCTTTTATCTCAATATAAATTTGTTTGTCTGGATAAATATGCTCAGAGGTAATTAACGTTTCAGATGCCTTGCTTGGGACGTTCCCGACACAACTGAACATGGCCGAAGCATTTTCTCCTTTCTTCCGCACTCTCACAAGTTTTTGCTTAGTCAGACGCCCCAAATTGGTGTAAAATTTCGACGTTTCAACTATTCGTAGCCCTGACTTTAAAGCGACTCCTTTTACGTCTCCACCCAACAGCATCGGTAGTCGGCCCTGTCACGGCCAGAATATGAAGGTCCTTCGTGCGCCAGATTACAGGATCCCTAATCTTCCCACACAAACAGGCTGAAATGGTTTCAGATGTCTTTCTTGAATTTGATTCATCGTCTCCTGCTTCGGGTCACACTTTCTTAGATCCAAATGCTCAAGGGAACTTGACAATTCAAATGACGTACTTGATTTGCGTTTACAACATACCGCGATAAAAATGTCGTCAACCTTTCTAAACAATGTTGCAACTTGTTTTGTTCCATGTATGCGCCCGGTACGCATCAAGCGTACCTCCTGGACCGGTGTAGAATCGGATTGGAAAGCAATTAGGATTTAAAACTGAATCAAATAAAAGATTAAAACATGTGTGATCAGTTCGCATCCTCGCTAGCGATTACAAATGGCAATGCACGTAATTCACATAATAAAATTGTGGTTCTTATAGATGCATCTGTCAATGTCACCAACTTCCAAAAACAGGTACTTCAGATCATTGTGCCGATCATTATGCCACTGCTCAATCGACCACCGTACATGCCGAGTCGAAGATAGCAGTATGAGAGATTACAAAATTTCCAATTCTCAATTTCCTATCTTTACCCTTCTTGCGGGTAGAAACTCCCTGACCTTAAAAACATCTTTCGAATTTCAGTCTCCAATAAATCAACAAATTGGCTGTACAAAGGTCGGTTCCTATCTGATACGATTAAAGCAAGCCACCGACCAAGGTTCTCTCGCTAATGAGGTTCTCCCACAGCGAGCGAGCGAGAGAGAGAGAGAGAGAGAGAGAGAGAGAGAGAGAGAGAGAGAGAGAGAGGCAGAAGGCACACAGCAGAGCACAGGAAAATGAAAACCAGCTAGTAGACGATAAGATGTTTCACCTTGCTTTCTGCGGAAGATCAAAAACCCCTTGTGCGCCAAGCGCTTTCGCATGCCTGCTTAAGAAAATAATGAATTATATCAGGCAAGCATTCATCAGAGCTCAACTTCCTGCAGGTCATCCCCAAAACTGCTGGCATTTGGTGACATGCTCATTCTGCTGGGGACCGGCACAAAGTGGCCAGGAGGAGATCCTGCCAGCAAGGATGGACTGGCCAATGTCTCGGACAGTGGTCTTGTATCATCAAATTTAGTACTTTCTAGAAAACCACCACTCCATGAAGCAGCACGAGAACGAGAAGATAGTAAGGCCGATCCATTTGCTAGGCCCCCCTTTCCCCTGCTAACCGGCGTGATGTTATCCATGCTTGGAAATCTGTGCATGGACGATGATGCTGATGACATACCAGATGGTGGTGGTGGTGGAGATGATGATGACAACGATGATACAGGAATATCATTAGAAGCAGGTCCTGGGCTGGCTTCAATTGCAGCCGCTTCTGCAGCCTGATCCAGATTAACTTCAGCTGATGTGGGAGTGGGAATAAAAAATTTTGCTGCTGTACCACCAGGCTTTGCAGAAGGAAGAGCAGGTGTCTGAAAGGTGCTGGGAGGAGCTGCCCCTCCACCCTTGTTGAATGTGTCCACATACCTGAAAAACCAGACGTCGTCGTTTAAATTCCAGCCCAGCTAACTCAAGTTCACCACGTTGCATAAATTGACCTAGACTTGTAAAACCCAAGCTCAACATGGAAACCAAGTGCCAAGGTTTTTTTCAACACCAATTCAAGGCTTGTACCTAGAGCGAACACCAAGCCGTCCACGTGCTGAGAACTGGTTTGTGGTAGGTGGAATTGGTGGAATGCCAGAATTGTAGTCAGAGGGAAGGGTGCTTTTGGCTTCTAGTACACCATTAGGCAAAGCATTTTGACTTGCAACGGTGCTGTTCATGCTGTAACTTGATGAATCAGCCTGAAGTGCAGCGGTCTGAAATGCAACAGAAGTTGGGGGTGGTGCCAGTTCAGCAGCCTCAGCTTGTGGATCAACACCTTCTTCCACCCATCTCTTGAGCTTCTCGTCATAATAGAATTTGTTCTTCTCTCCTAGCTTAGCCTATAAAGCACAATGGTGCATGCAGAAAAATGATCGGCAAATGTGTAGCAGTGGATAGCAGGTTAATACAACGATAATTACCTGACGAGATCTTGAGACGAAGCCCACAGCCTTCTGCAGAAGCTGTGAACCAAAGCGGCCAAAACGAGTCGCACCACCAGAGTTTGATGCTTTGCCTTGTGCATCGGACGGGGATGCTTCTGCATTCTGACCCTATACAAATTCAATGAAAAATAATCAATAAAAGGGCAAATACAAACTGCATATGATAAAGATGGGCATCTAACATCATGTTAAATACAGCCTTAGTTATCAAATTGGAAGACGGCCTCAGGTCAGTCAAATCCCCAAGAAGAAGACCTAGTTGATACTAGTCTGGACTAGTCAATCTAAGTATAAAAATGGAGGCACATATATACAACATTGAAAGTGGAAAAATCTACAAACTATTATTATGATCACGTTAATGGAGCCAAAAAGATTTGGAAGGGGGAAGGTGGTTTACAAATGTTAGGGGAAAACCTGGAAGGGCCTGCTTATATTTTTAAACCTTTCAAAGGATATCTCAATTATAAATAAAATACATGGGGCACATATGCCTCCATCCCTGAATCACATCAACCAAATAAATCACTACTTGCATATATATAACAAAAGTACTCTTGAACATTTGCATCACCTGTCTTGGGCTTCTTCCAAAATCTGGCTCAGAAATACTTCTCGTGTGCTTTGACACTCTACTGTTATCACCCGCCCATTCACTAATAGGCTCCATTGATGCTGATGGCATTAGCGTTGCAACGCTTGTCCTGGGCGGTCCAGTTGACAACTTGGAAACTCCAGGCTGGTCATCAGTGTCAACATTTTGGGCATTAGTTTGGCCTGCTGGAGGCAGTGGTGGCAGTGGGGCACCAATAATGCGGTGAATAGATCGATCAATGCTGGTTAGAACCTTTCCCATCAACTTAGCAGGAGCCAAATTTGAGGCATATCCCCCCTAAACATGAAAAATGAATAAGCATAAGAATCAAACCATGCAAATGAAGACTGCAAAAATGGGAAGGCACATGCTGGAGTTTGACAATGCTAAACGTGTAAAATAAAATTATCATAATCACTAAAGATGGGGTAGCTATCAGACTAAAGACATACCTGCTGATGTGTTCGAAGCCGCTCCTCTAAGGAAGATGTCATAAGCTTCCATGATTCAACCTCAGATGTACGACCAGCATTCTTCAATACCTTGAGTATAGCTTGACAATACCTATTTAAATGATGTTAATTAAGAGACCAGAAAAGACAAAAAATAACTAAATAAGAAACTTAGCAACAGTAAGCAACTGACCTCAAAGATTCTGAGACCTTTCCCACCTCAGCCAGCATGTGTGCATACACAACTTTATATGGTTGGAATGGTTGCAAGACAAACTGAGAGTTGCCCAGAACCTTCGCATATTCATACAACTCTGTCCTCTGTTGGAATAGTTAAAAAAGGAAAATTAAGATGGGTGGTTAAAAAAACACACACACTTGATATTGATATGAGTTGCTCAAGCTATTGGTCAATTACATGTCTAAGGAACTTTCGTGCAGCGAACATAACAAGGCAAGAAACAATGTAACAGCATTGATGTAAAATATAGATGCTTGCAATCATTGGCCATAATGAGACATATCCCTCACATAGGCAGGTTCAGTGTTGTACGATACAGGGCTGTATCAATCGACATCATCGTTTTTTAAATTTACGATACGATACACCACCTGTATTGCAAACAGGTGGTGTATCATATGTGTATAGCATATATCATGACATCTGTATCATTTTGTACGATACAAGTCTGTTTTGGAAAAATAGGGGGCTAGAACCACCATTTTCAAAATAATTTTTAAAACTTGCCTCCCTCTTTATTTCTGCACAAATCTGACAGTTGCAGGAGGAGGAGGTTGTGACAATTTTGAAAACCAATATCAGTTTCACCATGAAATCGTCAAGTTGAGGGTAGTGTGCATGGGTGACTTATTCTTGTTTAGAGAAAGTGGGTTTATATCTTCTACAAAAGATGAAAATGAGAATGGAGATGATAAAGATTATGAATCAAGCTGTTTTCATTTGTTATTTGCATTAAAATTGAACGATTTCGTCTTATGATGTGATGTATAATGTATGTAGAACTTGTTTTTGATGAGTTATGGACCTTATGACTTATTAGTTATTCTGTAGCCCATCTTATGAATTATGTTTCTTGGTGTCTTAGATCATGTTGTGTTACTATATGCTATTATGACTTATTAATGTTTGTGAAGTAACTTCATACATAGAATAAGCATGTCACTATGTATAACATGTTTTTTTCATAAAAAAGGAACACAATTTTTTATTTTTCTGATTTTTTTTATTTTGTTGTTTTTTTAATTAAAAAATATTTTTTATGATACACGTATGATATTTTACGTTACAGCGTATCTATTGGCCAGACCGATACGGCTTACTATATGCTTTTTACAACATTGGGCAGGGTATCTTAAATAGATACTACTGGAAACAACCCAACCCCCTTGTATAAGCATTAAGCATTGAGAAGAAAGAAAAAAATGTCTCCACAAAGCATGGATCGTTGCTTTTGCAGAGTATAATTGCCTTGAACATGATACATTTTATACACACGAAATTCGCAAAACACATATTACTCCAGACATATACATCAAACATTCTCCAAGAAAAATCGTTCAGTAAAAAAATCATTATGGATACTCCAAAAGTATAATGGCACAACCACCACATTTCTTATACTCATCAGTTCTCAGGAAATTCACAGCAATTGAATAAGCCAGAAACTGTCAGGACTTGCTTTCTAATGACTCAATTTAAAGAAAGTGACTAGAAGGCCCTTCCTATCCTTAAGCCTACATTATTATTAGCACACAGATAAGAAAGGAAAGATCTTGTGGAAGAAAACATAAAAACATAAAGGATGTGAAATGAAAAGCAGTTAACTAGCAGGTAAAAACTGAATGTTGCCACAAGCTCGGCTTTTCCAACCTCTTCGTCCTGGAATGTAGTCCCAAACTGAAACTCAACCAGTCACCCAGACAAGAAAAGCCAAGAAACATAAGGACCAGTGGGCATGCAAGTGGAAGCAAGAAGTCAATAAGAAATACTGAAGAAGTTTCTTTAGAACTGTCAGTTTCACAATTTTAACAAACACTGAAAAATATAATGTCATTTAAGGTTACTTCTCTAAGCTAATATAAAAATAATCAACTATGAAACTGTTCCTATAAAAATATGGCATTTTAATGAAATAAGTTTTGTTTTATAGGGAAACATTGACTCGTTATAGAAAATATGACATCCTTTTAAAGTGTCCCTCCCATAATTAAGGAACTGAGTTTCGGGAGTACCAAAGGCTAAAGAAATGTTATGGAAGACTGATTTTTTATCCTATTACTATTGAGGAACTTCAAGGCTGATGGCCTTAAAAAATCAGTCTGCGTAGATTCTGGCAATGCAATGTAGTTAGACCCTCATGTTGATCTGAATAAATCAATCTTTCCTATGAGGGTGAGTCAGGGCCTGCTATTCAAGAGAATAGCAAGTTACAAGTCTTAGTAGGACATGTATTTTTATTACTCTAGGTTACATGGGGTTACCATTATACTTTTTGTGGTGCCAAATCTTATATGTGTCCCTAATAACAGGAATTTGTCCATTTCTCAAGGTCTCAAATCAAAAAAGCATGGAAACACATGAGATGTAAGCCCCAGTTCCTTCGAAAATGGTAATGATCTTTGGTGCAAAAAGAATGGATAAATAAGATAGAAAAGAAAAATAAAGTAAACAGTTCTAATTCCTATCTTAGTTTATTTGAAATATACCACATATATAACGTACATTCACACTATCAATTGACAAGAATTTTCAGCGATCAGAAAATCCAAATATGGTAATATTTCTCAAATAGATGAACTTCCTTGATGACAAAGGAAGCTACCCAGTTGCTTTGAATGTTATGCATGTACTACTGCAGGAAGTGAATGTTGACAATCCCTTATCCCCTTGTCCTAAAGTGTCGAACCCCCTGATAGCCATGGACTACCAGGAAAGCTCCTCATTAGAATGATTTAGACAAATGAGAAAGGTCCTTCTCACACAGGACATAAAGCCAAAATGATGTAAAACAGAGCCAACAAATTTGATATATCAATGAAATAGCTAACTACTTAGTTGTACATACAGGAGATGGAATTCCAATGCAAAAGACAATAACGGACCTGAATAGCATTGGGACTAGCATATGTTCGCGGTGAGTTCCAGTGATCTGCACCAACTAGACACAGCCTAGTAGTGTCTGAAAATGCCTCAAAGTTTGTCTCAGCGATCAAGTAGCAGGCATGAGCAGCAGAAACCTGTAAGTCAGTCATTTCTTAAATCTGTATACAATAGGAAACACAAATTACATGACAGAAACAAATTAATAAAAGATTCAGACCTCGCCTGTCTCCCTCCAAAGGCAATCACCAAGATGAATGATCATAAGCTCATCATCCTTCGTTCTATTTGCAATTACAATAGCCAAATTCTCTTCCCAATCATCAAGCACGCTACTTGCAGAAGTCTTTACACAATAGAAAAAAAAATCCATTTAGGTAAGCAGTTACAGTATCATCTGTTTCTTTCCCTAGGAAGTATAGAAAGAACCTAGAACCTCAAGAAATACCAGCTTCATGGAAGAAAGAACTTATCAGGGAATTCAAGAACCACCAGACAACTAGCTGCTATTACCAAAAATTCAGTACACTATTGCTGACGAATGGAAGAGAAACAAGAGTTCTCCACTTTAGTATAGGACAACATGTTATATTCAAACTTCCATCAACAAACGTGTCCCAAGGGATTGCATAAAAACTCACCTGAGCTGGAGCCTGACAAACACCAAGTGCCCCAGATTGTCTAGGACTTATTGTGCTTTCAGAAGAAAATACATCGGCCAGTTGTCCAGCTATAAGCAAACAAAGTGTTCGCAAAGGCGACCCAAACATAAACTGGTGATGTGCCATTTGCTTTACAGTGTCTACATAAAACTGCTCCCATTGAAGAGAAAATCAGCATCAGTTTCAGGAAGGATACATGATCATTTATCATAATGCATGACTGTATGACATAGCTGGCAAGCCTGTGAATTGGACTCAGATCAGTTGACCACTGGGTCATGGGTCACCAAGTTGACTGGGCAACTCGCTTTACTACAAAATGATAAAAAATTGGAATATACCCATAGAATAACAAGTAATTCTCAAGTAAGGACAATCAAGTAGTTTACGAACACAACTACGAAATGGTCAAGAATAGGGTGATCTAAAACCAGTTTAACCGACTCAGATGATAAGAGACACATCTGGTTAGTGCCTGACTCATGACCCAGTCCCTTGGGGATCCAGGTCGACTCAAGTGATTTCCGAGCCAATTCAGTGGGTTTGCCAACTATTCTTTACAGGAAACAAACTGAGAAAAAATTAAATGAATAATTTTGATGTAAGAAAAATTATATCAGAGACCTAGACAGAATGCTGACGAACCTTCTCACCAAGCGTCCCAGCAAGAACCAGAGCAGGACCCCATAATTGACCTTCTTGTGCACATCGAAGAGCTTCTAATCGACGACCAGCAACAAGAAGTTTCTGCATTTCAATCGCAGTAGACTACAAAAAGGAAGTAACCTAAGCATTTTGGTTTTAACTTTTAGATAGCGACAATTACATAACTAGAGGCTACTATTTCCCTCTTACCCGCATCTGTACTTCGGAAGGCACAACTTGCAGACATTGTGTACAAGCACCATACTCAGTTAACTGTGTACCATTCCTTCTAGCAGATGCAAAAAGCTTAGTTACGGCAGATTCAGGTCCATCATTTTCCTGTCACAAAACCAAAATCTGAAACATTAAATGAAACCTGGTTTTGTATTTGTATGTTCTACAAACAAAATTTTTTGAAGTGCTATAGCAAAAAGAGACTTTGCTGAGGAGAAGCAAAAAGTGTTACTGATCAGAAAAATAAATGGCTAACTTACAGGCAAAACAAAAAGCAGAGTCAAAATTTGAGAAACGACAAATTGACAGGCACTTTGACATTTTAATCTCACTGAAAATATTTTCCCCATTCAAGAACCAAATTAGTCCGAATTATGATTTTCAAATGATGGCTCTTCAAGCAACCAAAACAAGCACAAGGGTGAATCGGATTTCATTGACGTGGCATAAAATGGTAGATCCAAAATTGTGCAATTTTTGCCAGATTAGAACCAAAATTTATGTGCATATGCCAGTGGATTGATCACTGGCAATGCAAAAAATACAGCAGTAAAGATAAGCTAAAAAATAAGAACAATGTATTCATCAAACTGGTATTTTTTCAAATTGATCTACTCATCCACTTCCATGGCGAATTAGAGCAACATACAGCAAAAATTAGGCTTTCTCAACCACATGCTATTGTTGGAAAAAGTTCATAAAAAATAGCCATATCCGTCAGTGTTATTAGAGGTGTATGCTTCGAGGCATGAAGCATATGCCTCAAGCCGTTTTCACCCTTTAAACGCCTCAAGGCAAAAGGGTGAGTCACACTTTACCTATTGAAATTGGACTCACACCCACACAGGTGAGGCAAGTACCTCAGGTAATCACAGATTTTGTTTTGAAACAGATATGGTCATACGAGAAGGGAAATACTTCAGGCATTTGGACGAGATGCTGCAATTCATACAACAGAAAATGGGAAGTCACTCATTGTCAAATTTGTCCCATGATCTCTCTCTCTCACACACACACACTGCAATATCTGGGCAGCTCGATAAAGGTAAGGGACTAAACTTTGATCCTCATAATATTACTTGGAAATCATCGTTTTTTTTTTCCCAATCTGCAATCTGCCCTTTCCAATCTCTCTATGGTTCACCCTCAAGTCCCACCATTATTTTCAAATGCTCCAAGCCTCCAACTATGACTTGTTTACTTTCCCTTACTGACTATTATCTGCTACTGTACAGTCCAAACAGTCCCTCTTGGAAGGGGTTAGAAGAACGTACCTTTTTTCTACTTCTACTGTATAACTGATCAACCCTTAAAATCATAGCTCAAATGCATATTTCAACATAACTCAATGAGTCCATGAACAATGAAGATTAATCACAACTAGGATAATTTCAATAACTTGCAAAATGTTACCTAGACTGAACGGTACAGGCTAACCAACAAATTGTGATTAACACTACATAAAGTGTAAATAATGAATTATGAAATAACATGTGTTACTTCCAACTTATTTGCAGTCTCGAATCATTAATTATTTCAAATCGATTTAATTGTCATCATAATATAATTAAGTCAAGATTTTGAAGTTTACAATACCTGCAATGCTGCTTCAACACCAAAAGGAGAACGAAGTTTTCCATAATGCTGACAGGAAATCTTTAGCAATGAGAATAGCAAGCGCAATGACTCTCCCCTTCTATAGTCAACATTAGAAGATTCACAAGTGGCAATTCTCTCATCAACCCATTTAAGAACATCCTTGTTAGCAACATTTCCGCCAACAAGTGGGCCAGGGAAAGATTGCTGACATAAAGTATGAAAATAATCGCATGCACTGCTTTTATAGCTTCCATCACCAGATTTATCTTTCACAATCTCCACCATGTTATGGACGGAAATCATGCCTCCTGCTGGATCCTTCACATGAAATGACAGTTAAACAGAAGAAGTCAAGCAAATTTATGAATCAACTGAGAAAAGGGACAACTGAAACATGTAACTTAAGAAAGAGTCCTCCAAGCCATAGAATAAGAGCGAAAAGTGAAAAAGAGAGAGCAAGTCACCTGGTTCTCAAGTGCTGAATTCCTGCTGAAAGGATCATTTGCTTTCATGACGACAATTCTACCACCAAATCCAAATGTTACTAAAGCATGCAGAGGACGGCCAGCCGATGTTCTCCCCACGGCAGAACCACGAGAGACAGATGAGTGAGATAAGTCTCCTGGTTGGAGATAATTTGATGGTTGCTGATCCCTGTAAGAGCTATGGCTGTAGTGGCTCTGTTTGCCCTGCATAACACTGGACTGATCAAAACCATACGTTCTATCAGGAAACGAAAAGCTTTGGCTCCTTGATCGATCAATCTCACTTTCATAGCTATTAGTTGCTTGCCAGTAAGTGGAGACAGCTTCTGGTGTCTCATGACTGATCCGTCGATCCATGTGATATCTCATATTCCCTGCTGATTGATTCATATTTCCCTGAGAAAATGTCTGCCCATTGGTTTGGTTATAAGCAGAAATGTACTCAGAACCATCGCCAACGGAACCCCACTGTGAATACACTTGCTGGTGAGAACCCAGTGCTTGGTCGTTATGAACATAGCTGCTGACAGACGGGTGCCAATCACTGGGTTGTTCTTGTTTGAAGTGTTCTTCTACCTGGCCTGGTTTATTAGATGGAATAGTAGAAGTACTATGTTCCAAGGGGGCAGAAGAATCAGCATCGTTCTGACTTTGCTGGCTGTATGTTTGCTCAAAGTTACTACCAACCATCTGCCCAGACTGATTGACTTGTGCATCCAGTTGATGCCACGTTTGAGTGTTGCAGTCATAGTACCAACCTGGATAATCAGGATGAAAATACATGTGAGAAGGGTATCCAAAATTATCATGAGAAGTTTCATTCCAGCTAGAAGCACTCAAAGTCTTCCACTCATCCCCTACAGTTTCCACAACAGGCTGTGAATTTTTCTGCAAATGAGAAATTTCTGACCCGTGATCTGTCAATACATTACTCACAGAAGCACCTGGAAGCCCATTTTCTTGAGAATTCTCCATGGCACTTGCAACAGTAGCATTGGAGCTAGAAGCAGCAGCATTATAACCATCTATCTGGTGCCATTCCCCTGTATTGTGGTCATACCTCCATCCAGGATACAGGCTTTCCCAATACTCAGGACTATATTGAAGCTGATCGTATGATGTGGCATGCTCTGTGCTGTGAGCATGAGCTTCTAATTCGCAGTTTGCAGCCCAACCATTTGAGTCCTTCGCAACAACCTCCTTCTGGGGATCGAGAACAGAAGAACTATCAAAGACGGAAGATGAAGATGACCGCAGGCCAGCGCTGATTGCATCAGTTTGTTGTGTTCTCCCTTGAACAAAACTAGCTTGATTTTGCGATTGAGATTGCAAAGATGTTGATAGGAATGTGGTGCCATGCTCCCCTCCCGTCTGTCTAGATGTATTTTCATCCAATTCAGCAAAGAAATCTGAGTGAGAACCAAAACCACCAAAATCATTATCCCCCATATCCGTATGAAAGCTACTCCACTGCACCTCCTTCACGCTTGTCCGAGCCTGTTTAGAACCCTCAACAGACGGAAAATCTGACTCCGAATTGTTGAGATGGGCATTGGCAGCAGCACCATGTGCAACCAACTCTGCTGGTATGACAGGCTCCTCGGACTCAACAAGCACATCGGAACTACTCTCTTCTGCAACCTGATTTACTTTCTCTGGTTTGAATTCGATCGAGTTACTGACGCCAGGTTTTTCGACAACAGCCTCGTCCCCCTGAACGTCTGCACGGTTCTCCGGTTCACTCAAGGAAAGTTTCGCTATAGAAGTGTCAGCAGGGGTCACATCGTTGATCCCATCGGAATCATTACCCTCGTGTAACTCAGCTGCAGAAGAACCATCGATCCGGAACTCGTCATCCACAAGCTTGTCAAAGAAATCTTCATCCGTCTGATCCTCCATGAGAAATGGAGAAGTCGCCATTGATGGAACAGAAAACAGAAAGAAAGCCTCAAACTCTCAGATCGAAACACCCAAATCCCTCACGAACGATAATTCGAATGCCCCTCACTGGAATCTACCCTGACTAACAAAATTAACAGCAACCAAAACCTTAGTCGTCCTCGATCCCATCAAGAGAGAGCAGTTGCACCTAAAAGCCCTAATCAAAGGACACGAGCAAATACGACGGACAAATCTCGGACCACCATCCTCATTCAGCACATCACAAAGAAGGAAAATCACGAATCTCCAAAACCCACATCACAAATCCATCAAAAATGCAGATCAGATCTCAAAACCACCGCTCTGACCTAAACTTTCATCACCCACGAGGACCTGCAGAACCAAATATGTAGAGGAAAGGTACCAAAACCGATGAATCGCAATTCAAACCCTAAACAAATCAACACGAGCAACGATAATAAATTCAAAAAACAAAAAAAAAAAATTACTTGTTCAAAGAGAGGAGGCGAACACTGTTACACATCTTAGATGAAACATTTCCGAGAAAAAGAACAACCAAGGAAAAAAAATCGAATTGGAACGAACAGAAAAAAAATCAACCAGATTGGTTTACCTAGATTAGAAGTGGCTTCTAAAGAGGAAAACTGAAAAGAAGCCTATAGCGAGAGAGAGAGAGAGAGAGAGAGAGGTCGGGATTTTGTTTCCCTGCCGACATTTCACCAGTCACGACCAAACAGCCTTCGTGTTGCTCTCGATATTTTTTCTTTGTTTTTCTTACGCGCACATTGAGAGGGAGAGAAAGCGCCTCAAAATATTGGTAATAAATACTGTTTAGTTCGTTTTATGGTATATTTCTCTTTTCGCGTTTAATTTTACTTATAATTTTAAGAAACGGTTTTTCTAACAAAGACCGCGTTTTTTAAGTAACCTTTCGTTATGTTGGGGAAACAAGAAGGCAAAAACTAAATGCATTTTCTCAATATCATGTTCTATCAAATTACGCTTTTATGCTTTTCCACTTTATCAAATCCATATGTCATTTGAAAAGGATACATACATAGTTTACAGTATTGAAAGAACTTATAACTAATGTTTTTTTGTTTCTCAAATTATTGCAACTCTCTTTTTTTAATACAAGGTAGGCCAAAAGATAAGAAGATATATTTTCACTTTCCATGACCACAAGAGCTCTAACTCTGACTCTTACTCTTATTTTCAAGCTATTCTAAAGATCAGAAGATATATTTCTTTGACATAACTTTGTAGATGTGTTGTCACACTCAATTCGCTTATTAAACAAAACAAATATTCACTTTGAATTGGTCATGTTTTGTCAGATTATGGCATTAAGACGGCGCCTTTCAAGTTTTAAAGCCAAGTAAGGTTTCCATGCTGAATCAAACCACATTCTTCGTTTTCCTAACTATGCTGCACAGTGTTTCCTCTAAAGGGTATCAAACATACAAGAAAGCATATCAATCTGGATTAAGTAGGTCTACTTCGTTTATCCATTGGATTCTAGATTTGGTCCAACCTAGGTTTGGTGTCAATTTCACAGTCAAATTTGTATTTCAATAAAATATCCAACTCTACAGTATATATAAATGTGTCTTGCTCTCTACCCAAGACCAGAAGCAGTCTTATACCTTTGCCGGGGATCGAAAATTCGGACTTTGAGTTGGAATTTGAAACCGATCACAGAGAATTCTATTGAATCCAGAGCCGACTTCAACCAAAATCCGATCCAATGAGATCCCTAAATTGATGGTTGACAATGAAAAGCATGCATGTTTTGGATCCAGCCATGCACTGATCACTCGACAAGGGGAGTTTGTTTGAAGATGACGAATGGTTCCATTAATCTTGCCAACGAACTGTATGCAGAAATTAAATGAGGTTGGTGAGAGGCACGTGGGAGCGTCCATACTAAGCAAACAGGCACAAGACAAAGTTTTCCAGTTGTGTTCTTGTTGTCGTTGTTCGTTTTTTCTTGCATTTTTGACATATCTTATGAGCAGCAAACGCCGCAGCTATTTCCTTTCAAGAAATATAATAAATGAACCTCCCTAATATTAGGGTTGTCACTACTATTATGATTTAGAATAATGAATATTTTCTATTAACGGATCGTGGCGCCACATGAAGGCTGCTGTTTACGCGTCTTGTTTTGTTTCAGTAGCCTCAAGATAGCACCATCTAAGATTTGAAATGAGGACTTCTTATAACACGTCATCCAACTTGACCGGTTGCGCTATCCATCATTTGGTTATGTTTCGGATGGATAAATTAATTTATATATATATATATATATATATATATATATATATATATATATATATATATATATATATATATATATATATATATATATATATATATATATATATTTGAATGTGGGCGAGTTCCTGAAGTCTTCTGGAGCATGTGATGGATGGAAATCCGCCGGCCACGAATTTGAGTATGAATCGGTTGGCAGCACCGAGATATCTTTCTTAGCCGTTTCCTTTGACTCCGCAGTTTGCCGGGTAAAGTATGACCACCGAATGAGAGTCAAGTGGCTCACATTCGGGCATGGACCAAGTCAACTCTGGGAATGCATTTGCTGCTTAAAATCTGGATCTGAATAAAATCCAATTTCAGATTTCTTAGGTTCTCAACTCAAGGGTTTTGATCAGATCTAAAATCATGGAACTGTGATCCCATCTCCTTATGATGGTCAGTTCGGGTCAGGCGTATGAGATCCAAACTCCAACATCATATCACAGAGTCCAAGAATCAGCTCTTATAATCCGACTTAAAAATATTTGAATTATATATATATAGTTTGAGCTATCCAGAGTTACCCGTAACTCAAGCAGAACCGTCAATCTATGCATGTAGATGGTTGAGAAAAAATAAGAAATTATACTAGGTGACTAAAGTATCCATCACCTTTTTCTTCTTGTTTTTTTTCTAACCGTTCATCATGCTATATCAAACGGTCAATGATTAGATAGTTGAGTGACTCTAAAAAGCCGAAGTCATATATATATATATATATATATATTAACCTATTCACATCAATCTGACCCTAAAAGAAAAGCCAACGGTGATGAGCACATGGTGGTAGTTGGCCTAACTTAAAGCCATGTTTGGTGCATTTCTTTCCAAGGATTAGAAATCCAGCAGAGCTGGAGCCCTCCATGATTGCTACTGCAATTTGGATGCTTCTTAGCCAATTCTATTACTGGTGACACTTCCGTCAGTATTATTTATGGCTAAGTTTCATGTATTTTAAGTCAACCATCATTTCAAGTATCCAAATCTTCTAAAATTGGTGGAAAGTTTGAATACAAATTTGGGTTGATCAGAGAACGTTGTTTTGTGAAAAACAAGTTTGATTTGAAAGAGGTCAAGAGTTCGATACTTGGAATGCTGATGAAGGTCAGCAAAATTGAAGCGAAAAAAAAGAAGAAGGATTATTTGAGACAACTTCTCTCTCTCTCTCTCTCTCTAGATTAGCATGTGGGCAGTAGGAATTGGATCTATGCTGATGAAGATCAGCAAAATTAAAGCGAAAAAAAATGAAGGATTATTTGAGACAACTTCTCTCTCTCTCTCTCTCTCTCTCTAGATTAGCATGTGGGCAATAGGAATTGGATCTATGCTGATGAAGATCAGCAAAATTAAAGCGAAAAAAAATGAAGGATTATTTGAGACAACTTCTCTCTCTCTCTCTCTAGATTAGCATGTGGGCAGTGGGAATTGGATCTATGCTGATGAAGATCAGCAAAATTAAAGCAAAAAAAAATGAAGGATTATTTGAGACAACTTCTCTCTCTCTCTCTCTCTCTCTCTCTCTCTCTCTCTCTCTCTCTAGATTAGCATGTGGGCAGTAGGAATTGGATCTATGCTGATGAAGATCAGCAAAATTAAAGCAAAAAAAAATGAAGGATTATTTGAGACAACTTCTCTCTCTCTCTCTAGATTAGCATGTGGGCAGTGGGAATTGGATCTGTGTGGACTGAATTTCTGCATGTTCCAAAGCCTTAAAATCCTCTCCTGCCAATTTTAGAAGCCTCGATGCGAGTCTACTTGGCTCCAATAAGGCAGCATTACAGTAACAGAAGGAAGAGAAGCAGCTGAATGTGCTATGTGAGCACATAAGGCACGACAGACAAAGCAATCGCTTTAAAGATTGAGCACCAATGCGGAAAGCACTATCGGCATCAACAACAAAAACTTATCATCACCATGATCACGCCACTACAGGAGCACTGAATTTGCTGTCTTTGGGTTCTTATTCTCTATTTAGAATTCTGTATAAGCTTTCTCTGCTTTCATCTTATTCGGAAAGTCTCAGAATAACGTACCTGTAGTTGATTGATAAGAATCGCCCTCCAATTTGGCAGAAACCAACAAATTTTATATCGTTAAAAATCGTGAGTCACGAAACACTAAAATTTTATAATCGAAGTGGGCAATTTTCTTCACAATTAAGAGCAATGGGATTGAACCCAACTGGTAAATAGAATCCAAATAAAATGTACAGATCACAGTCAACCAGCAGATGCCAGGAAACGTTTTTCTCTTCACCACGAGAGTAGAATTTTCAGGCAAAAGATTCACAGACGCAATTTCTCATCGTGGATCGCACTTGCTATTAAGAATCGCAGGTTTAAGAGGTGCTTTACTTTAAAAAGGAGTTCAAAAAGGGCTTCTAATGCATATTTTCTGTGTAGCGTGTGATTTTCTTTAGATGTTTGTGATGAGTAATCACGAAAACCTGCAAGAATTGGAGAATGTATAACAGGGCAAACTGAACATGCCTTTAGTTTTTGCTTAGCTAGTTTTTAAAAGTGAGAAGGATGCTTAGTTTTAAACAAACTCACAATTTTGGATCCACCTTTTCACTTCATGCCCTTTTTTCACTAGTGTCATTGCTTCCACTTGGCCTTCCCTAGCTAGTAGTCTTCCAAACCCACCATCCATTCGTCTTCTCTTCCTCTTTTGTCCTTCCCCCCACCTGACTGCTTCCTGGGGTCATGTCTGGAGGCCGTGGCTCATTTCAGCTTGGTGGCGCATTTGGGTGGAGCGCAACAACAGGGTCTTCAGGGGCTCCTTCTCTTCGTCAGATTCTGTTGGTCGTCTTGTGCAGGGGGATGTCCAGTTTGCCATTCGGTTAAAGCGCCGTTGCAGGACTGCGGTTGGGTGACTGTGCCGCTTCGTCTTTCCTCTTCTCTCTTCTTCTCTGTGCATTGTATTGTATATTTACTTTTCCTGTGTGTGTTTTTGCGGTGTGTTTTTTGCGGATTGCTTCTGTATTTAGGGGACTTATTGTCCCCAAATTTCGGCTCTCTCTCTCTCTCTCTCTCTCTCTCTCTCTCTCTCTCTCTCTCTCTCTCTCTCTCTCTCTCTCTCTCTCTCTCTGTGTGTGTGTGTGTGTGTGTGTGTGTGTGCCCACATTATGCATAATACTCTATATTTCATATATATTTATACATTTTGAACTTGGTCCTTAACATATAATAACGCGACCTGGAGTTGCCTGGGCACTTAAGAAAGTTGGATTTGGATTCATATGTGAAACTAAAAAGTTAGATTGTGAATTCAAAAATCAGATTTGAATGTAACATAAAGTTTTCTTGATTTGCACTCAAAACTCAATTTGAATATGAATTTATTAAACATCCGTAAATCAGATATAATAAAAGGTCCAACTGTTTCAAAGCCGATTTATAGGCATCCCTAAAAAAGGTTGGCTAAACAATTTTTAAGAGTTTAGTCATCCAATAAACAGATATATACACACAAATTGGTAAAAACCAGACACTTAAGTTAGGGATAAAAACCAAACGCTTTAATTTTTTGCTAAAAATTTATTTTAAATAAAATATAAATGTCCTAATATATTTATAAAAACTATTTTGATGTAAAACATGGTTTGGATCAAGTTGTTTTATGAAAAATGTTGATTTTTCTATTATCAAATTGCTGATGCTATGAGAACCATTCATTTCTTTATTATAAAAACACTATTAAAACCCAAAAAAATGTTAAACTATATATATATATATATATATATTGCATCAACCTGTCTTTAAGATCGTATTGGTAACATTTTATTTTAACAACACAAAATTTAAATATCATAATTAAAGAGTCTGGTTTTTTCTCGCTGATCTATCGGTCTGGTTTATATATATATATATAAAGTCAAGGATGAACAGTTGTTGGATGCGTGGGCAGAGGTAAGAAATTGGAAATTTGGAATTACTCGATTGTGGTAGTCTATGTCCCATTCGAACGTCTGAGAGAGCAAGTGTTCCCAATAATGTGACGCAGAGAAAGGCAACCCTATCCTGTCCTATCCATCACTTTGTGGTTATCTAACAGGCAAAACTTTCTGAGCGCCCTTCCATGATGCACTGCCTCCATGCAAAGCCATTTTGGCTCATACCCTCCAAGAGGTAGAACGTAGAAGCATTCAACTTCCTCCGCCCACCGGAAAACGCACCACCTGACCTCGAAGTTCGCGCCACATGATGCACTGCACATCGGGTAAGATTCAAACGGCTGCCGTAAAATCGGCCAAATCAGTTTCAGGATAAGACACCAAGACAAAATCTGCCCCCTTTTCCGGCTAAAAGGTTCCCAAAACAGTCAATCTGAAACTTTTCCGGCTAAAAGTTTCGGCCAAATTAGTTTCAGGATAAGACACCAAGAAAAATCTGCTCCCTTTTCCGGCGAAAAGTTCCACAATCTTTGACCGGGAGTTCAACAGAAAAATCAACAAGAAATTAACCAAATCAATCCGCCGTGACGGCCGGTGCTGTTGAAGATAGGGATGCCGAGGAGTTCGTTAGTCTTCAATCAGAGTGTTCAACCCAATTACATAAAAAAGATCTGATATCTAATTATGGCATCAGATTTAAGAAGCGACACATCTGGTCATGTTCAAATTTGAATTTAGATACTTTATACATAAATAACTGAGCAGATCTAGATTCAAGTATGGATTCAATTCAAGCAAATATCCCACAAATTGGATTCATATTCAAATGTGAAACTAAAATTCAGGTAGGGATCAAATTCAAATGTGAATTTTAGAATCAGATTCACATGTTGCATATAATTCGAATGATTTGGTAGACAATTCATTCAGCATCTATTCTTTAGTTCAACGGCCCTCCTCCAACCAAGCCACGGTCAGACGGTCACCATTAATACGCATTTATTTGGTCCGTGTTGACGAAATTAACAAGAACCGAAGAACTTGATTGGATGGGAAGTCTTCGATGCAAACACGTCCTCTAGTAGCATTGTTCTAATATCTCGACAATCACTCCACGAGATTGGCTTTGGAGAGAATCAGAATAAGAGCATCCGACGCCGGATTCGTTTAGCAACGTAATTTGGTAGAAAGAAAAAAGAATTAAATGTATGGCGTCCAACGAGGGGGGGATGGGTGGCCCCAGTCTTTTTGTCGCCTCTAGACTCACATGTACTTGGATGGAAGCAGAAGTTTCAGAGGATCGTTTGTCCAGGATATGCTTTACCGCTTCTTCCGGTCGGTACAACAAATCTCTCCCTTTCTCTCTCTCTCATGGACCAGCACCAATTTGGGATCTACAGAGGCGGATGAATGGCGGAGGCGGCACCGGAGCCCACGCTAGAGAGGTCAAATATAGTACTCTCTCCTTATATGTCATAGATAGGATCTAGAATGTGCAGACGTGATATATATATATATATATATATATATATATATGTATGAATGTATAAAGAGTCCCCCGAAAACAAGGAATATCAAATCTTGGGTGGAACTGAAGAACGTGGTGCGACCGATCTGGGGGTGCAATAAAATCCATCTAATGGTTTTCCGTGACTTTTCTAAATCAAGATGAACAAGGTCCGTCAAGAACCAAATTATTAAGCCTTGGTTGAGGGTATGGTTCCACACAAGTCATATCTGGCATCGGGATTTTGTCATCTTTCTTTGGAACTCATTTCCAACATCACCTGCAGTGACACAAAACGACAACTCTCAACCCGAAGCAAGACTCTCAATACCATCAAGATAGCACCCTCCAGAATCGATCCAGAAAGAGAGTGTGTGTATGAGAAAGAGTAGTTTCATGTTTACTATTTAAGTCAAATACAACCACTTCCTACGTATATAATATAGTAGACATTTGCTTCATGTTTATTTTATAATTTGTTGGTTCACCTGATTCCATGCTTTTGCGACGATATTCCATCGCTTTATATGAAAAATAAGCAAGCATGTAAAAGTATAACTTAGTTTAGAGGTGTCTATATGAGAAGTAGGAAATTGAGGAAGGAAGAAAGGTTTTGAGAGGAAGATGTTGACCCAAATTGTACCACAAGTGGATTTTCCACACATTTTAAGCGCTTGAGGCATATAAAAGACTGTATATGGTGAGCCCAACTAGGGCCCGGGCCCAGGCCCGGCCCAGCCCGGTTGGGACCCGCCCATCACGTCGGCCAGTGCATACCCACATTCTGTGGTGTACACGACTCCGTCTCCTTGAGGCTCATGACCAATCAGGTGCCATATATATATATATATATATATATATATATATATATATATATATATATATATATATATATATATATATGTGTGAGAAAAATGAGTTCAACCCGTTCAATTGATTTGAATTGAATCAACCTGCCCTCTACGGATTCGATCCGGCGACCGATTCGGTGGACTCCTGAATCGGGCAATTTATCAGTGAATCGGCGGAATCATGGGCAAATTGGAGAATGACCTTTATAATTGAGTCATAACTGTTGTTTACTTTTTCTCCTTCATCAATTCTTTGTCTATTTTCTTATTCTTCTTGGCCTGCATGCTACCTGGCCCCGTGACTTTCATTAATCCTTATATTTAATGTATGTTGAAGTTCATAGTGTGGCCAAAAAAGCATAGGAATTTAGATATACATATTACATATGGTTTTTGTAATTCACATAAGGTTAAATGCATTTTTCTGGTAACTTCTAAATTAGTTTTTTTTCTTATCTTTATTTATTAATATTTTGTCTCAAAATTTATTTATTTTTTAAATTTAAAGGCAGGCAAGCAGGCCGTCCCCGTGAACTTTAAATATTCCAAGTCTGGGGTTTTGCCAATTCCAGTTTGCGTGATATTTTCTGTCTCGTAAAAGTTTATCTTTTGGAAAGCCCATTCCTTTTTCCTTTTCGTCTTCCGTTTCTTCTCGGCATCAGAACGCAACATAGAAGGGAAGAAACGGAAAGGCAAAACCGTGGAGTTGCGAAACGGCGTGCTGGATCTGTGGGTGCAACTTGATTTGATTTGGTCATAATCGGATCCGCAATCAATCTTGGTCCACGGCTCCACAGACAAATTTGGGTTTGGTCTGTCTCCACAAGTTGAGATCCAGATCGTCTTATAGCCTTTTATATATACAGAAGCCATACAATTCGCTATTTAGTTGGTAAATCCATGACTCAAACTCAAATCGACTAAAAGTTTAGATTATCAAAGTTAGAAAGTTGACCCGGCAGTTCAATTCAGTTGGGTTAAGTTGTAAATTTTTGTAATGCATTTTTTTTATATAAATAGATGAAGTAAGTTAGTCTATCAACATACATAATAATATTTTATAATTCAAAAAACTATATGCAAGAAAAATACATAACTCGGATCAATGAGACATTACTATGTACTTGTTGAGCTTTCGGGATCCAACCCGTTAGTATGTGCTGTCTTGGATAAGAACCAAAGAGAAAGAGAGAAGGAGCAGATTTTTTGATAATAAATTAAAACCCAAAAAAACTAAAAAGAAAAGATAAATAACAGCTTGCAGCCACGTGCTTCCCTCTCTCCTGCCACGCTGCATCCGACTCCGTCTCACGGCTGCAAATCTTCCAGATTTTAATTTATCTGGAAAATTCAAAATAATGAAACTAATCAACAGTATGAAAAGAAAAAAAAAAACTTCACAGCCAAGTGCCCACAGTTTTATGTATTTGCAGAAATGTCCGGAGTTTAAGACTTCTATGCACAACACGGGGCATGGTTTCGATGACCACATCAATGATCGTTTCGAATGCTAACAATCATCAATAATCGCATCGAAGCGCGGACAGTCTGCGGCACCAACCAACTGACCAGTTATGCTACGCTCCTCAAAACAAAAAAAATATTAACAATCATCAATGATCGTTTCGAAGCACAGACAATAGGCGACACCAACTGACCAGCTATGCTACGCTCCTCAAAACAAAAAAAATGCTAGCAATTGCTCTCCGAAGCCCAACTGGATCGAGCTAATCAAGTTGACGTAACCCAACATCCCAAAGGGTCACATCTTTGGTTAACTGAGATCAAAAAGCCGTGACCAAGTGAGGCTCTCTCTACAACTCAAGCCAAAGGATGCTGCAACCGCAACTTTACAGAAAAAGGAAAGCAAGAAAGTGTGTCCTCCCCGTGGTGGCCGCTGCGGAATCTATTCATTTAGCTGATGATCAGACGGAATCGCTAAAACATTATTTGCAAAAAGCTGCTTAATGTTGTCGGCTATTTGCAGAAAAAAGAGCTGCCTATGCTAGGCTTAATATGATCATGTTATTTAATATGCTGAGAAAAAGGTCATACCACTACTGTACATGTAAAGATGAAAAATTTCCACCTCTCTATCTCTGTAGGGGTATGGAAGCTAGGCCTTATGTCGGCTTAGCTTCTTATTTAGAAAAATGATAAACTAATTGCTGTTTTGTTTAATATGCTCTTAACCAGAAAGTAACAAGTATGTAATTTTATACCTTAACCAGAACTTGATCTGCATTTAAAACTTGACATAACACATAGACGCTTTTTAAGGAATAGCCTATATATGGTCCTGTTTTTTGTAAAATATTTGAAAAGTGGAAAAAAAAAATTTGAAATTTTTTTAAAAGACATTCTTCGTGTGATTTTTCTTGGCTTTAACGCTTCCCACTGCTTTTGGGTGTTCACCCTTTTGCAAGGAACCAAACCATCTTTCGGTGGCACCAACAGATTTCTCCAGCGGACGAAAAAGTAATTTCATTTATTATTATTATTGGAAATGGAAAAGAAAAAAATAAAAGAGAAAAAGGCCAAAATGGCCCTGCCCTTTAAGAGATTGACTCCAACTCACACGCGGAGAAAGCCGATAAACGTTTCCGCAAGCGGACGGAACTAACCCCCACCTGAAAAGGAAATTAACATAAAAAATGATTAAAAAAAAAAAAAAATCAACTTCATGCAACCAGCTTAAGGACTGGTAAACACGACTCGGAAGTTTCAGGAAATTCAGTGAGACTCGGTTTTTGAGCCCAGTTTTTTTAAAAGGTCAGACATAAAAAAATGAAGTAAACTTTTAAGAAATCGAATCGGGTTTGGATTTAGAAAATAACAAGTAATTAGATTCGGATCCAATTTGGATACAAATTCAATAGGTATTCTACAATTAACATCTGAACATTTTGAGAGATCATAATGCACAACAAAATTTAGTTGTATACTTAAAAATCGGTTCAGATTCATACTGTAAATTTAGTATGAACTTTTCTTTGTTAAATCCAAATAAGAACCCTAACATGTGAACATTATTGGTTATGGTAAAGGGTACGTCACTCAAGGTCAAGTTTGTTTTCCAATGGAACTTTTTACTGATTATGCTCATTTTCCGGATTCGAGGCTGAAAATATCCGATTCGGGTACGTCCGAGTCGACTGGGGAGTTCCGAGTCGTGCAGACGGTAACTGGAGAGGGTGGGTTTGGTAAAGAGTGGGGAGCAGTACCAACTGCGTGGTTGTTATGAAAGGCGAGAAGTGGGGGTCGGCAATGGGATTGGTTGCCTTGCCACGTTTTAATAAAGAAGCGAAGCTTTTCACTTCACAGATTCCTTTCTTCCTTCTTTTCTCCCCAGTGGTGCGTATCTGGAAATTTTGCCCATTATTCTTCTAAATCCGGTTCTTCATTTCCGAGTCCTTGAAGCTCCTGTTGTGTTGAGAGCGGGAGGGGAGCGGTTCGGGCGAGTATCGAGTCGGTCAATTTCCGAGTCTTCGAGTTCAAGGGCAAGAGCATTTCCGTCATTTAACTCGATCCACAAGGGGGGGAGAGAGAGAAAGCGAGAAACCAACTCGCTTCTTTTGCTCTCATTCTACCATATCAACCATCTTCCCAAGATTCCAACTCTTACTTTTGCTCTGTTTCTACCGCACCACCATTTCTTCGTCTTCTTCTTTTCGCTCGCTCTCTCTCTCTCTCTCTCTCTCTCTCTTTCTCCATTGCTCGGGTTGAAGAGGAAATGGACGAAGGGGATGAAGCGCATGCCTGCAAAATCTGTGACCGGACGTTCAGATGTGGCCGAGCTCTGGGAGGCCATATGAGGTCGCACATGACCACGCTCAAGCTCCCCATAGATCCGAAGGGTCAGCACCAAGCGCAGCAGAAGCATCGCCACCAACACCACCGAGAAGAAGAGGAGGAAGAGGAAGAAGAATTATATGATGAAGAAGAAGAGGAAGAAGAAGAAGTGAGAGGAAGACGAAGAAAGCAGAAGAAGGAAGAAGAAGGAAATGAAGTTAGTGGAGGCAGAAGAAAGCAGAAGGTAGTAGTAGTAGAAGATGATGATGATGATGAAGAACTGGCAGAGGAGGAAGAAGATGAAATCGTCAGAGAAGAGATCGAGGAGAACTTCGTATACTCATTGAGAGAGAATCCCCGAAGGAACTTCCGCTTCTCCGATCCCCAGTTCTCTTTCACCATTGACGCCTCCTCCCCCGGCGTTCCACCACCAACCGACATCACCATGACTTCCGTCCACGACAGCCAAAGTGAGACGGAGGAGCTTTCTGGCCCCAGGCGCCGGCCAAGCAGGAAGAAGGTTGCTCGCCTTCGTTTTCCCTTCTTCTCTGGGGGCGAGGTATCGCCGGAGGAACCCGTTAGCTCCATCTCCAATACTTCGCCAGAGGAGGACGTCGCCATCTCCCTCATGCTACTGTCCCGTGATGTGCGGGCCCTAACGGACTCATCCATCGCCGCCTCCTCATCTCCCTTGGGGCTTCGCTCGAAACGACGCCGGAAGTTCCAGTGCGGTACTTGCAAGAAGCTCTTCCCGTCCTACCAGGCCCTCGGCGGCCACCGTGCAGGCCACAAGAAGACTAAAGGGGGCTGCGCCCCTTCCGGACTCGGCCTCCCGGAGCTCTTCGGTGACAGGAAAATCCATGAGTGCCCCTTTTGTTTCAGGGTGTTCGGGTCCGGCCAGGCCCTCGGAGGCCATAAGAGGACCCACTTTTCCGGCGCTGGGTTCGGAATTCCAATGCCAGAGACGGATGACAGCATGCTCGATCTGAACCTCCCGGCAACTATCGACGATTCAACATCGGCTTTGTCCGATGCAGAGTTTATCGATCCAGACAACCCCAATTAAGCTTCCAAATCGGGATCTTCCGATCCTTCCTTGAGTGCCCACCTGAAATTTCTGTTGAAGGATCACCTTTTCGTTTCACTCTCATCGCAAGCAATCCATTGGTTGTCCAGCGAAGATTGATCAACATGTCTGTGACTTTGTCCTGCTTCCGATAAATCTGGTGGCAACTCGTCGGCAGATAGTCTTTCTGGGAAGTTCGTGAAGTTCCGGTGGCCATTCTGTGATCTAAGGTAGCAAAATTGGTCTGAAATTCATTGTACATTTTTCTTCATTTTCTCTTTTTTATTTTTATTTTTTAGAATTACTGTTGTATATGTTTTGGGGGGGTCTTACTGAATCTGATATAAGTTCATCTTCCTTCTTCCTCTGTTTTTTAAGCAATTTATATAATTTCATTGGGAATTTGAAGAGTATTTAATTCTATCAGTTATCCAATCTGCTGCTGTTTTTCTCTTTTTTTTTTAAACTGTAATCTGTATGCATGAATGTGATCCATATGCTGTTTCCAGACGCTTCTTCTTAGTTGCGACCTTCCTCTTTACGTGTTTTACTTTCACCATCTCTTTAGCTATAAGCTATTTTTCACTCGAAGTGTCACCGTCTCCACCCGATAGAAGCCAAGTCTTATCTGTCGCCAGCATCCTGGTTCACATGAATTTTCAGCTAAATGAGTTATTAGCCGAGTAGTTTATTTTCTTGTAGGCCATAAAAGTTGTAATCAATCATTCATTTCCAGCCACCTTTTAAGCTGCGAAGTACAATGCATCTTCCTTTTCTACTCTTTTAACAATGATTTCTTTAGTATCAAGAATACCACTTGATCTGTCTTAGTAGGTTTAGGAGGTTTGACTTTAAGGTGCAGTTATCTTTTTGGCCTTTTCTTTTTCTCTTAAGTATTGTATGCTTCCCTGTGGTGAAATATGTCTGCTTTGGAAGCTTTATACAATCCACTGTCTGCAGTTTTCTCTAGAGAGTACTGCTTGAGTTATGGGTAGCTTACCTTCAGTTGAAGCATCTATCGGTGCCTGTGAAAGAAATTCAGAATTAGGTTCTCTCTGCATTTTCAAACGAGAAACTTGCCTAACTTTTTAGAGAGAGAGAAGGGTTTTGTTGCAATGTGTTCAGCCAATGTGGGGTCAGAATTCCTGCAACCATCGCTATAGACAACATCAGCTGTCCTCTCTCTCTCTCTCCCTCTCCTCTGTAGCATGGTACATGATGTTATGCCACACTGCCCTGATCCAGCCATCCCGAGGTCAATATTTCGCGAGATTGGTGCAAAAGGAGGAATAATCTTTCTTTAGGTTTCTAAGACGTCAGTGGCATGCCATGTAGACTAGGCAGGGAAGGACACTTTCTGCGTGGTTCTGTTCTGTTGTTTTAATCAAACTTCCTATCTCGAATTCTCGATACATGAACAGAGACTTTTAATTTCTGGTTGTTTATTCCTAAGGAACAGTAAATCCAGAACCCCTCTTCTTCTTCTTCTTCTTCTTCTCCTTCTTCTTTCTCTAAATTTTTTAATACCATGAATTTTTTAATGCAGTGACTGTATTTAGTCTTTACTGTCTAGCCCCATGAAATTTTTTCACTCTTTAGAATTTGATAAAGCTTTGATCAAGCATTGATTGATGTTTTGGAAATGGGGAGAGCCCACGTGTTACCTTTGATGAGGTAATGCATGTGCTTGTGCTTGTTGTTATGCTGGTGCGTGTGCACATGCTAAGTTGGGTGTGTGTGTGTGGTGAGACTTGAGAGTGGTGGCTCTGTCTTCTGCTGATGCCTACTTGTCCACTACTACCGTGAGAGTTGGGATTCCTTGAGGGGACCGTGTATGTGTGCGGCCTCTGGCATCTTCTACCTTTACTTTCTCGGCTGAATGGCATCGCGAAAACAGTGAGTCACGCACTTGCCATGACCAAGCCTAAAGCTTTAATTAAAAACTAAACAATCCCCCAGAAAGAGAGAGAGAGAGAGAGAACTCTGCTGTTTCCCTTTCCTAGTCTTTACTTCTCCTATAGGAGAAGAATCTCTGCCTTTGTTAAACTCAGTAGTTTCCTAAAAATGACTGCTTCAGCGGCTTCTTCTTCGCCTTTGAGTTTCGTTTCTTTTGTTTTCTCTTTGAGGGTGGTTCCTCTCCATTTAAGAAATTGCATATCAGGATGAAGACTTGAGAGCCTGATCTAAATGTTCAGGCAGTTAGAGCTTTGGATTTTCAACAATTTTCTTGGCCACATTTTGGGGATAAAGAGAAGATACTTGTCATTTACTTTCGCAAGGCTCTAGTGGTGGACGAATACATAGAAAACAAGGAGCTTTTGCATTGCCCTGCTCCGGCAGATTCTCAATTCTCATGGGGTCGCCCTTCTCAATGCCAGAACCACACGGTGTTTGCATTCAATTGGCGATTAGATGATGTCAGATGACTAAAGAATTAAAATCTGGCGGTTAATGTCTTTAGCTGCGAGCATTAATAATAGTTTATATGATTTATGGTGTTGTAGCGTCAGTTTAGCATGTTTTCAATCTATATATGAGAGGAAGATAGAGGACTTAGTAGACACGGTTTGTTTGACAGTGGAAAGCTTGTCCACTTTCCTTAGCATCAAACGCACTTTCCTTATCATCAAACGCGCGACCGAACGTGTGAGTAGACAGTTGGACTCAAAATCTTCGGATTTCAAAGCCTCCGTCGTAATTGACTCACCTTCTTCTCTGACCTTGGGCGGCCGTTGGCCCTCAATGCAGCCTATAAGCGGGAGAAGTTCTTCTGTTTATGGTCTTTACGCGTTAGTTCTTTGCAATTATTTAACAACATTTTGGACTCGTAGTCTCAGTTTTCTTATAATAAGACTAAATGCATATATGACGGGACCCCTGTTCGTCTTCCATATGAGCTGGATGTTGATGGGGACGAAACCAACCGGCAACCTGCACCGCTTCAGGTACATGATAGGGGCGGATACTCGAACCCCTTGTTGTGAGAAATGGTACACTCATCAACTACGGTGTCGCACATCCATTACTTACAATTCAAAGGATAAGCGCTTATGCAACCGAACTGACTATTGTATTTTTACTGACCTGTCAGTTCGATCAACTATGTTTCGTCCCTTGTCCCTTGAGGTAGGTGCACACATCTGATGAATGACAGAGAAGATTTTTTTTGTTCCTTTTAGAGCTTTACTTGACGGTGAAAACCGAAAAGAATCTCGGTATACAAAGCAGCTTTCTAGGACAGAAACTTCTCGGAGAAAATGTTCTCATGTGTGTGGATGAGCAAAATACATGGGAAAAATCTGCTGAATTTCCTAGAAACGTTCTTCCTTGTCGACACCAGCGTGGTTGAAAAGTTGTAGCTGTTCTCAAATGAAACGCGTACATTTTTTTTTCAGCATCAATGCTTCATAGACTCTGCTTGCATGATATCTTCAGATAACGATAGTTTGTTGGTTGTTGATCGGTTTCCAAAGCTTGGTTGATTTATTTGGGTGGCTAGACTTTTCTTTTAATAGATAACATGGGGAAGCTATGCAAGTTATTTACTCCATTTTAAAGTGGTTTTGTCAAAACTGGGATGTTCCTTTACAAACACGGTTTCGGCCACCAAACAAACACGCCTTAAACGCCACTTTAGAGACAAAAACGACACTCAATATATGCCCATAACCTTTGGAACTGTGTGACATATTCACGAGAAGAGCTTGGCTTTCCTTCCCACGGCTTTGACACGGGATCTTTTCTTTTTGAGTTAAAAGATGTGGAGAGTTCAATATTTGAGGTACATCACTAACAAGTACGGCCAGAGTCTGCTTACCTAATTCCAGTGGTTGCTTCTTGGTTGTAACTTCATTAAAGACACTGCTCTCGTTATAACCAAGGACAAAAAATCCTTAAATCCAAAAAATGGGGGAAAAAGAAAGGCACATCAAGAAGTTGAGACGTACTTTTCATGGGAAATATGTCTAGGAAAAGGTTGAGGAGATGAGAGGTGGTGCTCTTTTAACTCGCGGTTGGTTGATGGTCAAGATAGTCGGTGGGACGCATTAGAAATGTGGACCTCTTGTAGGTGGGACACTATATATATTGATGATCAAGATGGAGATTTGTTGCTATGGGCATGTGGGTAGTTTATATATATATATAATATAAACCCACATGCCCATAGTTTATATATATATATATATATGTGTATATGTCCGTGATCAATGCAGACTTCCACAGTAGACTTCTACAGTTCCCTTTTTCCAAAGCGACTAGTTGCAGTGGAAAATGCCTTTCATTTTACCTAAAAGTTGGAATGAAAGGCTCAGTTCAGAGAGAATGGTGTCAGCTGTCAACCGTGTCGCGATCGAACTTGATGTAGTAAAGTAAGGACTCGTGTCATGGAAGAGGGATCGAACGCGATGTGCTCTTCGAGCATTCAAGAATCTCAATTTCTTTAGACTCAAGAGGTAAGTTGGAATGAAAGGCTCAGTTCAGAGAGAATGGTGTCAACTGTCAACGGTGTCGGGGTCGAACTCGATGTAGTAAGGACTCGTGTCATGGAAGAGGGATCGAACTCGACGTGCTCTTCGAGCATTCAAGAATCCCGATTTCATTAGACTCAAGTGAAGGACGAAGCCCCCTCCCATCCTTTGATGGTCCGGCTTGCTTTCGGATTTTTATAATACTTTATAAATAATTACCTACGCAAACATTTTTCTTTTCTACTAGGCAAAAATTGAAAGTTGGTATCCCCTCGAAATAGAATTTAAGATACATAGGGATGTGAAAGATTTGGATGCGGGTCAGATCCAGTGCTTTTCCAGTTCAACTTAGGCTAGGATTTCTATGTAATCGGTTTTGGATTTAGAAGAACAAATTCGTAACATATTTTCCAAAATGAAATTCAAATGATCAAATCCGACTACCATAGGACTCATCCTTCCTTGTAATCTAATCATATCAAGATTTTGTTATAAGATCTTTCTAAATGAATTTGAAATTGAAATATACAGGACATCCTTACTATCTACCAACTACACAGAGCTTCCACCTTTGGCAAAGTTGAGACCAGGCTCCACAGTCGTCCAAGAAGAGAGAGAAAGGGAGAGCTTTGATGGGCATTAAAGTTTGATGGGTCCGTCTCTTCTGTTGGAACGTGGAAAGGAAAGGCTTCAAAGCTCCGCGAATGCCGGTCTCACATGTAAGGGTGGAGCAAAGAAAATGTCCAAAGAGTGAGTCACAAGATGTTGTGTCCGCTTCCTATCTCCTTCTGTCCACCAGCATTATCATCATGCACCACCACCCATTCTCTCATCCCCTCCCTCTTTTATTTGTCCCCGCACTCATACTCATTAAAACAAACTATTTTCACCCGTTTAGCAGCGGGTTTGGGCTTGAGTAGAGTCCGGTATTGGGGGCCTCTCTCTCTCTCTCTTCTCTGTAACTAGGGGACTTCTTGTCCTCAAATTTTGGTATATATTCTCATTTTATCGGCTCTTTCTTTCTCTCTAAAAATCTTTTTCTCAAACTCCTTTATTACCATTGACTCCTTTTAAAAACTCTTTGGTGCATCCCAAGAAAATTCATGATGTGTCGTTGACATCGAACTGGGTGCATGACGAACATAAGCAAGCATGATGGTCAGACTCTGCCCAATAACTAAGCGGGCCAAACTTAAACTGATAGGAAGACCTTCATGCATGCTTAGAGATAGATTTTATTGAGCATCAGGTCAATCCCACCCAACCCGATGCACAGCCCTATTAGCAGCATTAAAGGCGTTGTACTATGTGCTCCCAAAAAGCAGTGGGGTAAGTCACAAGCAGTTGAGGTCTTGCTCTATTTTGGCCTTACAGTTGTAGACCCAGACCACAGTGAGACTTATGGTGCTTCATGTCATAATGGTTCCTAAGTATGCTTTATTTTCGTATTTTAGTTAGGGAAATTGGGTTGGGCTGAGATACCGAAGAAACTTTGACATAAAACTTACAAAAGGCGTTAATCTCGAGGCCTAGCCTACATTGGCTATTTTTTTTAAGGGGCTCAGCCATTTGAGATTTGAACTAGCGACTGACTGCTTATCAGCGCACTCCCACTCGCCCAACCAGCTGCGCTACCCTCTTCAAGGCCTAAGTTTGTAGTGCTTGCACCTCAACATGTGACACTGTGGCTGGTGTTTGGGTAAAGAGCATTTTTGTCTTTTGCAACATATTTGTTTTTCCAAAAACATATGCAGATTTCGTTTCAAAATCCAAGTCAAACTAAAACCAAACACAAATGTACAATAAAAGCACATGCAATTAAAGATGTTAATGGGTCGGATTCAAAGCACACACATACATACATATATATATATATATATATATATATATATATATATATATATATATATATATATATATATATATATATATATATATATATATATATATATACTTTACCTTCTCCACTTTTTGAGATGTCTATATATTAGGATTCAAATTCATATTCAAATTTAAACAAGAACAGTCTATGCCACGTTTGAATCCGGAATCTGAATTAATAAACTGAATTCAATCTGAATCTGATTTTAAGCCAAATTCAAAGCATATTATAGACATTGAGCATACTATACTTGTTTACTTAAATCTGAATTCAAACCCCATCAAAATCTGAATCCAATCTGTAAGTTTAATGGAATGTAAAAATTTGTTCCATAGTTTTCTTTTTTATGTGGTTCGGTCGTATATTAGATCTACATCTAATTTATTGACATCCCTAATCGCACTGGACTGGATTCTGACGTCCAATACAGCGTCGCCAATTACGATCAACCAGTCGGTAAATTGTTCACAAGATAAAGTCTCCCTTCCCCGGCATACCTGCAATTGGTGCGTCTCCATTAACGTCTCCTGCGTGTTCTCTTCAGATGGATCCTTCTCCTTCTCGGTGTCGAGACCCCACCATGGCCGTCTTTTTCATGTGGGCACATCTTGATTTTTCTCAGGCTCTTGCTTTTTATCAAGCTTCTTGTCAGTACATGTGAAAGACGCTCCTTATACCTTAAGGGCTTATTCAAATTCAAAGTCCAGTCTATTGTGCACTTTACTGGAATCATCTAGGCTGGAACTAGAAATTTTTCATAAAAAGATCAAATTATAGGATAAGTGATTTTTGTTTTAAATTTACATGTAAATTTTATTTTTTTTTATGTCTCCGCCCTTGTTATCTTCCTAAGAAGCTTGGGTCCCTTCTTCCTAGAGACAAAAACACCAAAAAGCATCAGCATATGACGTTATACACATGCATTTACTGTCTTTCTCATCTGAAACTGAAAGTTTGCTATGTATTGTTGTGTAGACAATCTCTTCTTCCTCTTTCCTCTGGCCTTTCTGTTGGTGCTCCTCCGTCTACTTCCATCGTTTTCGTCAACTGTGAGGCATCGTCATGTAAAGCGCGACCAGATGAGTATGACCGTCTCGCTAGCGTATGTGGAGAACAAATAAAACAACTTTGGAGAATCTTATGTACAGCGAGAACAAGCAAACAGGGCATCATTTTTCGAAGCGTGCATTTCCTGTGTTTCTACAAAAACTGACTGACGACTTGGTGGTTCTTATGGTTACTGGAGACTGCAGAAATTCTTCAGAAAGAATGAGGTAATAAGAATTTTGCTCTGATATTGTTCTTACCTAGCTATTAAGATTGCAGCCTTATCGATGATGACAATATTACGTAGATTGGCTCAATTGATTGGGAAGCACCTTGGAGAAACAAATTATATATGTTGAGTTCCTTTCAGATTATGTATGTCTCCTACTCTAGGAGCAAATAGATACTCTCCATGCCCCTATCAAAGGAAAATGACATGCCATATAACCATACTCGTGACTGTTCCAAGGCATCGGTAACATGAATGGACCTTGTGTTTCTTACTTGTCTCGCCTAGCTCTTAGTTTGAGATCTCTGTATCTATTGGTGTTTTTGGATGTATGTAGTCATGCTGTTCAATTTTGCCCGATTTAATGAAAAGGTGAAAGGTCATTCAACAGCAGGTTGTGTCGGCACAGAATTGTAAATGATTGTGTTGCTGAACTGATAACTGAACTTATGAATGATCTGAGGTCGACAGAATTCAACAAGTTCAAAATCCGATGGGCATTCTTTTCTACAAAACGAAAAGTTGAGTGCACAGAGGAATTGCCAATGTATAAATTCATGGTAGAGAGTTTTTATTTTCTGTGGAGCTGTTTAACATACGTTTCTTCTCTAAAGTCGCTCGATGGCTTTCTGTATCTTTCCCCTTCTCCTCAATTTTTGATTGCATATGTTCATGAAATGGTGTTCCTCGTCTCATGCATGAGAATGGAATATAGAATATGGCAAATTTATGTTTAGCAAACTTAGGTCTTAAAAGGTTAATTTCTTGACTTCTGCTTACTTTTTGCATTGAATGTTTCAGATTTCAGTTGCTTCCACATAACATCTCACTGTGGTCGACTGTAAGGCATGGCCTTGAGATTCAATTCCCCTTTCTTCTTAATTATTGAAGCTTCACTTCCAGGAAAGCAATTCTGAAGTCCCAATAACAACTACAAATGAAATTTGGCACGAAGAAAGAAAAAACACGTAAACGTGGTCCAAGAAGAGTGCAGCCTACATCCATCATGATTTTTTTGTCTTTCTTTTGACTGTCAACAAATAATACACACGAGAGAGAGCAGCTAGGCCTCATTTTTCATGGTGGTTACAGATTTAGATCCATGATTTTAGGATCTAGATTGCAATGCATTGAACTATTCCATAGATGCAACAGTACCAACCACCCACCACTCTTACTTGTTTGGATGAGTATCAGCAGAAAATTAATTCCTTCCTATCATGTGTTCGTTTGAATGTGGCACAGTCCACGACAAGCCAATCTGGTTCATGATCTCTCATGTCAGAACGCTCATATCAATGGTCCTTGTTATAGGATTAATTTGCTTTGATCCAACCATCTATTCAGAGAATATTTCAACGTCCCTAAATAGGCACTTGATATGAAGGGACATTTCATTCCCTTTACATCAGACCTTCATTTAATGTTGTTAACCTTATATTCTATCAGGTTTACATGAATGCGAGCAATGGTTTCTAGAAGCTTCTATCTCAATGTTACTCAATTATGTATATGACTTTAATTAGTGGATTGTCACAATAATTGACAAAGAAGGGGGAAACCACTGGATGAATGTGTGACACTCCCTGATGGACATGATCAAAACCGGCGAATTCAAATCCTTGGTTTTGAAATCTCCAAAACCTTCTCTAGATACACCAGCTTATCAGCTGATCAATCGAATTTGTAGGAAGAAAGATCCCCAATCCTGGACCATCTTGTGCTTGATCTCAGTGGAATCAAACACGCTACAGAAGTGGGTGGGACAGTGCCATGTTTCCTTAAAGTGAGTCCCACTAGCTAGTGCATGCTCGTCCTTTCGGCACATGAAAGAGGAAGCCAACACGCTGTGAAAGTATGCTTTGCCCAATTTGTTTGTTTTTTATTCTCGTTCTTAAGCTTGGGTATCGGACCAGCCCGGCCTGAGAAGGAATCAGGCTCGGGCCGGCCTGACACTCGAAGCCGAGGCCCAGGTCCGGTCCAAAACCTAAAACTCGAGTTTGAGCCTGGCCGGACACTTAAAACTCCAGCTTGAGCTTGACCCGATTAAATTAAAAAACATATATTTTTAATATAAAATAATATATAAATATAATTAATTTTAATAAAATATTATAACTATATAAAAAAAATTAGTAAAATATATATTAAAAAATAAGCTGAACCGGACTCACTTGAGCCACCCGAGCTGGCCCCATAACTTATTAGGTACCAAGTACCCATCGGATACCCTGCCCAATGTCCACCTTTAGTCTGAGTGGACCTCTTTTTTGTGCTTCTTTGTTAAAAATGCAACCCTTAGAAGGGTGGTTTGTTCATTTATTTTGTAAAAATGCGTGTTCCACTACTCAACACATGTTATCGAAATAAAAGACTGAATTAAACCAGCGGCCCATAGTTGGTTTAATCTACAATTGGGTGTACTTCTCAACAAGGATAATAAGTAATATAAATATATATATATATATATACACACTTTTTTCAAATAAAAATAGAATTTTGAAAATAAAAAGTTTAAAAGTGTGGAACATAACTAAATCTTGTCCAAAAATGGTAGCAGCAAATGGCAGGACAGCATGGAGAAGAAAGAGAATGCAAAGAGTGCCAAGCTCAAAGGATTCGGAATCAATAATATACAACCCCACCATTTTGTTGCTTCAGCTTTCTAATGATGGTGTCTTCGCAAGACTTGTTAGAAGCAAGTGCCGTATTATTGTGACAATGACTGAAGTTACATGTGCCCGCACTCTTTTCATTTCCCTGTTCGTGTTCATCCCGCAACCTTGCTTCTCGGAGCCCTTGGCACGCGACGTTGGACCAACCTGGTTAATGATACGCTGCGGGCGTCTCCACCCAGCGTGATCAAGGAAGCTTGAGTAATATCAAAAGTTAGAAGCATAAAAAATAACGACGAAAACCTGGTGACTAAGCTGAGCTCTATTTTTTTGTGCCTAGAAGATCCTTTTCGAAGCTTATCCTTTAAAACTTCCTCGTCTCTTTTGAATCATATAGTTTGAACATTTGACGTCCTTCTTAAGTTCGAATTTCTGAAATAAAATTGAAAATAACTAAAATGCTCTGTTATTTTCTTCGTTAGATTTCAAATTCAAAATTTTTAAAAGATACCATACCTATTTTCGGTGCGTTTTTGTTATGTTTTAGTTTACGTAATGGTGCAATTCTTGACATCTCTAAATTTTAAAATAGAGACTCGCTACCTACCAGTCCCTGTTCTATTCCATTGCATTCCATTCCTATGGCAGTCGCTACAAAGTCCCATGTCACTTTCCGGTCAAAGGCTGTACAGAAAGGAGCAGTCTGGTTTTCGGAACACATTGTTTCAAAAGCATGTAAAGTTTTACCAAACATCGGACAGAAGAATGCAACCGGAGAACAAATCGTTCTCTTCTCGTGAAACAATTTCCTGCTCGGCATCGATGTTCATGGATCGTGAATGCAGCAAACGTGTCATCCTATAATGGGAGAACAAGGTTGGCGAACTTCTTAGTCGTTGAAATTTTTGCAGTGATGAGCTCAAGATCAGTTGGTGATTGGCTACGGAGGCCGTCATTTTGATTATTTTTTCGGGTTATCAAGCCTCATCGACGTCATTGATTTCCAAATCACTTAGTTCGAGAATAAAATCAAATTAAATCATTGAATTCCCGTTAAGAATATTTTAAACAAAATATGGACGTAGTTTAAGATGTAGGAGTTGTTAATATTTTAATGACTAGGAAGCTACCATTTACAATTACAATTACCGTGATAAAATAAACGTGTTACCGCATCTGGTCCCCCAACTTACCCTTCAAATCTGTTTGCTGATGTCGGTCAATTTTTCCTCCGTCTCCACCTGCCGGTCCCTTTCGTATCTAACCTTCAAGAAAGATTCCGTCCAACTCCCCAGATGAAACCTAACTCACCAGTCAATCCATTTCCGTGTCCCTGTGAAGTGAACATAACAACGCCCTTCAATCGCAATCTACTCTTAACTTTGATAATCTTAAAGGGGACACTAATATGTAAGTAATTTATATTAGGGCTTCTTCATACATTTGCATGTGCAACTCATTCTACGAGTCGCGTCCTCTTCGTGTCCCTGTGAAGTACTCGTGGGGTTAGTTACCTTTCGGCAGCGGAATGTTGATGTTCCTCCCCGGAGTTCTAACCGCGCTGTCCGTCATCACCTAACGAACACCGGGGAGCCTTTCCTCATCTCCCGAGGAAATGACATATCTATCCCTCCACGGTTCTCCGTTCGACAACGCTTGTACCTAGCCTGCCCTGAAAGTCTTCTGGAGACTGGAAGGGCACAGTTGTCATCGGAGATGGTACAGGTGCCCTTCTCCCGGAAGCAATTGCTTTCGTGAGGTGTAACTCACTCATTCTCTCTGGCCCTCCCATCTCGGCGCCAGAAGCCCAGGGAGCCTATTAGAAGACCAAGCCTAAGACCAGTAGTTGGCGCTCTGCTTTGCGCTTTAGAATGGCGGAAGGTAGAGTGCGAAGCAGAGTAGAATAGAAGAAGAAGAAGAGGAGGAAGAAGTGGAGGCGGAAGGGAGGAGCTATGTCGTTCTTGACCTCCTCCATTGACGGGGCGGAGGATTTCTTGATCATCTGCGGCCTGGTCCTGACGCAGCTCGTCTATGGATCGTTTTCGGTGTTCATGGGCAAGCTGCTGGCCATGGGCCTCGACCCCCTCTTCATTGTCATCACCGGTAGCCTCGTCACCGCCATTCTGCTCTCCCCATTTGCTTTCTTCATGGAGAGGTACGCCTTTCCCCCTTAATTTGGTTTTTCCTTTCTTTTCTTTGATTTTTTTTTTCGTCTTTTTCGTTTGGGGATTTGATTTCCATGGACAAACACCAAGATGGTAGTTCAGTTCGTCATCCATTTTCTTCGTCTTCGTCTTCGTCTTTTTCATTTTTCTTCTTTTCTGTACAAAAAGAGAAGAATCCGTGTGAGCGCATCTAGAACTCATTTTTAGTAAAATTTGCCAAGGAAAGTTTAGTTTTCCTGTGAGTAATATTACCCTCGTAGCTGTTGCTTTTATTTTCAGTTAAGACTTCCGATTTTCTTTCAAAGTCACTGTTCTTGTTTGGTTTAACTAAAGCAACTTTTCAAGGAGAAGAAACGGATAAGAACATACCTCGGGTTTCGGTCTTTAATTCTTGGGGATGCTTGTCTTTCAAATTTAATCGGAATCATAATCGTAGTTTCGAGTTTCAGTGTCAGGAAAAATACCCAACACCATTTTCTGATTGTAACGTCTTGCTTTGTCGGGAGTCTCTGGGAGTTCATTAGTTATGAAAACTACAATTTAGTGAAGCGCGTTAAATTTTTAAACTTATGTGTTTTTGATGTTCATCCAAGCATACGAATGGTCGTTTTCTTGTTCCTTATATTTTAGCATTGAAAGCATATGATATATTCTTTTGAGTTGCTTACTTTTCCACAATTTTTTAGCGCAGGCGGATTATCATTAGATGCTACAATCCTTTTCAGTTTTGGTGTCAGCATGTTTTCTGAGAAAATAAACTTCTGTGTGGAAATTTAGTTGGATTTAATATCTTTCCCTCCTTGAGGAGCACTGCACCCTAAAGCAGGACGCGCTTTTGCTTTCTCCATGAAAAAAGAAAAAGCCTAGTGTCTATGTTTCTTTAGTGACTTTCTTTTCTAATGTTGCATGCTTTTGGTTACGGAATCCAAGTAGATGGCTTATTCACTAAGCAGTCATATTTTCCTATTCATTTACTTTTTAGCGGAATAAAATCTTTAATCTTCGATTACTTCTTCATTTTCCTTCGATTTTTGAATAACAGGGGCAAGCGGCCGTCCAAGCTCAGCCTGCGGCTGCTAATCCAATTTTTCTTCATTGCAGTTGGTGGGTAAGTAGCAAACCACTTGTATTCTGGTTAACCTTAAAAGAGAAAATGTTCGAAAACTCATCTTACTTCTTTCCCTTGAAAAACCCCCAATAAAAAAATAAAAAACAGAAAGTTGTCCTCCCTTCGTTATTTCCAGTGTCCACATAATTTAAACAATCGGTTCAAGTACTTACAGAAGCTTTAAACAAAATCTGAGAGCGGAATTAATGGATCATTGCTGCTAACGTTTGCTCGTCTCCAATTTCCTCAGTGTCACAGTATTTCAAGTCCTCCTGTTGGTCGGCATCAAGAAAACTTCCCCTGCTATTGCTTCTGCCATGCCCAATTTGGCTCCTGGTCTCATCTTTGTAATTGCAGGGTTTCTTAGGTACTCTCTCTCTCTCTCTCTCTCACACACACACACATGCACACGCAGAGAGACAGGGGGCTCGAGACCGGTATAATCAACTACTTGTTTTTATTTCAAAAGGGCTAACCTGACAACATTTAATCAGCAAGCAATTGCCAATATACTTCGATGCCAACGTTTCGGGGCTTGAAGATTACATCTATGTGATTAATGTTGTGAAAAATATGTGAAAATAACAAGTTTGTGCGTCTAGAAGTTTGTGAAGGAAAAGGAAGATAAAGCTAGAAGTTGATTTTTTCTTTCTAAATTGTGCAGACTGGAGAAAGTGGATCTGAAGTGCAGGTATAGTTGGGCCAAGATCATGGGGACGCTGATCTGCCTGGGCGGTGCAGTTGGGATGAGCTTCTTGCAGCATGGCGCTCCGGCAACAGGCTTGGCCGGCGACGACGGCCTGGTTGGCTGCATGTACCTCCTCACCGCCGTCTTCGTGCTCTCTTGCGTCATGATCCTACAAGTATCGACTCTCTCCCTCCCTAGATTTTAAATCAGCTTAATAGTCGACTCTTCTCCTCATTGACATTTTAGATTTTAAATACCCACTTAAATTGATTGATTTGTTTCATTACTTTGGGCGTATCACCGATTTAAAGAGTTTTTTTTTTTATAATCACAGAAGAAGGAGTTATTTGAGAAAATTAGATTTCGCTCATTCCCAATCATCTGAACTTAATAAACAAATTTTATTCGAATTTAATTTATTAAGATATTTTGTTTTATTTATATATATTCATCTGCAAAATTTGGACTGATATTTCAGGTTTCCTTTACTTTCTAAGATCTATAATTTTAGGGCAGAAAAATGATAGTGGCAAAGTAACATTAATGGAAAAAATGACAAGTGAAGAAGAAAGAAGTGAAAAAGTGACGGAGAAAAACGAGTTACGTGCTGACCTACTTTTGAGTAGGTCGGTAGGTAGATGATCGCATCACATTTAACTTACGTGCTCAAGTTGCGGACCAATAAGCGTATCATGTCTTCTTTTTGTTCTGGGCGACTGTATCTCTCTCTCTCTCTCTCTCTCTCTCTCTCTCTCTCTCTCTCTCTATATATATATATATATATATATATATATATATATATATATATATATATATATATATATATATATATATATATATATATCCTGCGGATGTCTCACACATACAGCACATTGCATCGGGCTGTTTGTTTAAGAACATTCGTGCATGACTTGAAGATTTTTGGATTTAATTGTAATCACGTGTTCATACCATCATATTAAACTTGTACGTTTCCTATATACAATTATCTTCAATGGAAAAGAGGGGAAGTCTCAGCTCTTTAGGCATGTTACTGATTGTTGATTTCCATTTGCCTAACTGGATCTTTGTCCTGAAGTTGGGCAAATTTACTGTAGGGAATTTGATTTTTAAGTATTTCTTGGAGGTGATTCTTTGTTTCACCTGTTTTTAATTGACAGTCTTTCTAAAGGAACTTGAAAAGAACTTGACCCTACACCTATTAAAGGCAGCAGTAGACTTTTAATGTGCATACGTACGTACGAGAATAGTAAGACCGTTGTTTCTTTTAGAGGGAAGTCAAATAAGAACAGTGCCAGTGAGAGCGAGTCCATGAATTCATTATAAAATTTAGTCGTTTCTTCCTAAATTCTAGTTACCGTGGCAGTCGCTGATTGGAAAAGGTGTGCCAAATTAATTAAAGGACACCTCTATTGTTTTACTTGCTTTACTGTAGTCTGTAGATGATTACTAGGAAACAGAACTAGTAAAACATGAGGCAAGCTTCCTCGAACAATTGGCTGCGTATCGATGGAGAATTAGTCTGAAAAATTCTCACTATTTTCTCAATTAAAGATGAAATGGACACTTTCCTGGGAAAAGTTCAAAGCAGTGAATGATGTAAATGGGAGGATTTTCCCATCTTCAAGTGTGTTGTCTTTTACACAGGTTGGAAATATTTTACCATTGAGAACTCATCTTCCCCAACTCAGGGAAACTACCAAACACGCTTTGGCTTTAGAATTTCCCATAGGAAGCTAACTTAGATCAATAGATGGGGACATAACCACATTTCATTGTCACTAACTGTTACGTCCAAAAAATTTTCAAAGAATCTGTTCGTTTTCTATTTTCTTCTTCAAAGAATTTCATGTATCCTTATCGACGTCTCTCCTCTTCACCATAAACTTGATGCAGGCTGCGACATTGATGCACTACCCAGCTCATCTGTCTCTGGTTGCCATCACATCACTTATGGGCTCAATCTTCACAGCAGTATTCCAACTGGTGAAAGAGCACAAACTGGATGTTGGTGACTCCAATCTCACACCCCTTTACCTTCTTGGGCTCGCTATGGTGGTACAAGAACCTCTCTCAATTCTTATGTTTTGATGCTTTTTCTCTTTGCGGTGTCAGGATCACACACAGATCGATCGTATGTGGGCAGTTAAGTATATCAAGAGTCAGATCTTAAATCATCAGATAAAACCAGGAATTGCAAAAATCTCCATACTGTATACAGCCCATTTGCAACCCTCATACTCTTTTTCAGGTCCAGATCACTAGCGTCAAACTTGAAGATCCAATACCCTAGCACGCACTGTGTGGTTGAAATTGAAAGCCTCAAAGTTTCACCATCCCGGTGATCGATCCAAGACCTGTCCTGACACCAGCCTCATACAGCTCAACATCTATGTTCCACCTCATTCCCAAAATTGAGTCCTTTTGGCTTGCTTTGCTATGTAAAAACAGGGATGGACCACAAGAATTGTGTGGTGCTCTCATTTCCTTGTCTGGTTTTTCTCATTTAGGGCGGCCTTGTGAATGGGGTCTGCTTCAGTATCCAGACGTGGTCGGTCAAGAAAAGAGGCCCAGTCATGGTCTCCATGTTTAGCCCAGTCGGAACGGTGTGCTCTGCTGTGCTTTCGTCTCTCATACTTGGAGATTCTCTGCGTTTGGGAAGGTACATGAACAACAATCCGACATTTCCATTCTTTGCCGTTGCCTTTCATTTTATTGAGACTATGACAGAAGTGGAAAAAAATAAATATGTAAATATGAAGAAAAATTATAGTATGATGCATTAAGTTTCTTATATTTGTATGGTTCCTGGATTTTTTCCAGAATCAAGCTCTAGATAGAACCCAGTCCAAGCATATTGAAATGGGTCACTTTTGCTTCTCTAGAATTATGTACTTTGAGCAATACCACTTACTTCTCATGACCCTTTCTTTGAACTTTTTTCTTGCAGCATCTGTGGGATGGCTCTTATATTTGTGGGTCTTTACTTTGTGTTATGGGCCAAGAGGAAAGAAGGGTATTCGCTTCCTGAAGATGATGAAACCTTTCTGCTTGAGAGCCAGCAACAGGCTAAGCCATTGCTAAGTTGAACTGCTTGTGACGCCTGTGCTGCGCCTGCTAAAAAGAAGAGAGGCATAATGCTCGTGGATGGTAGCTCCAGTTTAGTTGTCATGAATATATCGAAGTTCCTGTATATATATATATATATATAGATGGATCATGTCATGTTTCACATGGCCGGTGGAGGGGCTGATCTTCATGTAAACCCTTGAAGATGACTAGAAGCGTATGATTATTATCTCATGTACATAATGACTTGTTGCTTAGATCTTAAGAATACAAAGCAACGACCTGGCTGGTTATTAATTTATATTTGGTGGGGTCCAATTCTTTCTTAGTCTGAACGAGTCACAGACGGCATAGTAATTCTGTCCTATCAAAGTAACCATTCCCAAATATATAATTGATCAATTTTGACTGAACGGGGAAAACCTAAACTAAATTGAGTTTTTTGTTCGGATCATGGAGTTTCCTTCTGACATTTCGTGTCCCCATCGTGAGCACAATATATTGGATACTCTCTTGAGTTTCATAAACCAACTTGAAACCTGTAAGTTTATATTCCATGAATCTACCTAAAAAAAGAGGATAGCTTTTTGAAAATGGGGGTCTTGTTGTATTGCCACTTGATCTTAGTCAAAATGATGAGATCCATGCACTATAAAACCGTGGACTTGGAGACAGTGGCGGACCCACATTGTAGTGGATCCTATAAAATTTACTTTATTTACATTTAAAAAACTTCATTATTTTTTTTAAAAAACTTAGGAGTGCCCCTTCAAGTTTGAAATTTAAACTTAGAGTGCCCTTTAGCCAGAAAGTTCTAACTCCACCACTGCTTGGAGGTTTCCCTAGCTAGTTACAGAAAACTATAAAGAAAATTTCAAAAATCAATGGAAAAGATTTTCCTTTGGTACTGTTACTGTGAAGACTGCAGTCCTACTGATGATGATAATATTACAAGAATCAACCAATTGATTGGAGCCGCTTGTAGTAACAAAATTATGCAACTGTTACCCTTTTTCTCTTTCTATCGGTCGAATATGGATAGTTAAGTATATGATCAAGTGCCCGATCTAACAGGATCAGATAGAACCAGGAATTGCAAAAATCCCACTCTATGCAGCTCATTTGCAACCCTGAAACTCGAAATCCGATACCCATCAATGTGTATCTTCCACTATTGGGTTTAAATTCAAAGCCTCAAAATTTTACCGTCCGGGCAGGGACCGATCCAAGATTAGGCGTTCTCGTGTAGCCAGCAGCCAGCGTGGCTTTGCACCACAACATGGTCCACCTCATGCTAAAATCCATTTAAATTAGGGCTGGGCATCGGACCGACCAGCAGCTCAGGCCGAACCCACTAATCAAGGCCCAAGGCAGGCTGAACTAGCCTGGTTAGATTGTAACTTTTTTTTTTTTTAGAAAAACACCCACAAACCAACCTCACCCATCCGTAACGAAATATTATATGTATGTATATGGAAAATAAATACAAGTTATTAGGCTGAGTTGAGCTGCTGATACTCGGCCCAAGAATCAATTTTGCGGTACCAGCCTCACCAGTAGCAGAGCTACATATAAGCTGGCATGGGCAGTTGCCCACATCAACAACAAAGTTTTTATTTATTTTTACATAGATTTCTTACCATTATTTACTTATTTATATATGTTGTGCCCCTTCAAAAATGAGAATCTCTATAAAGTACCCCAAAGCCAAAAAAATCTGACTCCACCAGTGGAAAGACCTACCTGGAAAAGTATGGCACTTACTGAAACAACAACAACAAGGGTGGAGTACCTCAAAAAGTATGGTAATCTCATTTCCCATTCTGGTTTCAATCATTCAGGCAGCTCTTGCTAGGGGGATCTGCTTCAGCATGGTCGGTCAGCGCAGTCATGGTCTCTCAGGCTCGGAGATTTGCTGCATTTGGGAAGGTATATGAACACAAAACGCCCACACTTTATACATCCTTCGCTTTTTGATGAGAAAACCGTTGCAACATCACGCATGGATTTGGCAAGACTTCCCTTCCTTATTATCTCTGTTGCTGTTGTCATTCATGATTCATCTAGCCGTTAATGAGACGTTGGGAAATATTCCTTTATTGTAAATATTTTCCCAACTTATATTTACCTCTTGTAAGTCTGGAAAAGAATGTAATGAAAAATCAGAGCAAGACTGCGTGATGTTTTTGCCGTGGATGTAGGATTTACAAATCCGAACCACGTAAATCTCTGTGTGCACTCTTCTTCCTCTTTTTTCTCTCAAATTCTAACATGGTATCAGAGACAGGTTCATTTTGAAATCAATGGCGAAGTTAGGTTGAAAGAAGAGTCACATCTCTCCCCGTAGGCTCCCCCAGTTTGCCCGTGGCGAAATCGGAGTTCTATGCCCCGTTGCTCGTGGTGACTTTCCAGACGAAGATTCTGAGCTTTACTTGAGGGAAATCCGCTGAGTATCGAAGGAGTTATCAGCATCAGACTGAATCGGGTGGAAATCGGCTTCTATGCCCTGTTTCTGCTCAGCCTGAACCTGCGACCTGCTGAAAGAGAAAGCCTTCAACGAGTGACCCTTAGAGATCTTTTTTGGACCTGGTTTTTTGGGCGTCCAATCCTTGGTGTGTTGGTCATCTACAGTCCAAATTTCAGCCTATTTCGATCAACGATTGATTTTTGGTGATTTTTCCAAGGAGGACATACCCTGCAACCTGTCATCAGCTTCTCTGTTCTTCATCAGAGCATGTTCTGTGCCTGGGGCTGCAACAGATTGGCCACTTCAAGCTTCAACGAGTCACATGTAGAGTGCTCGGATTCCAGCCAAATTTGGGACGTACCTTCGTAACCATTTGAAAGAGTTGCTCACCAATTTTCAGATCGAACGGAGACCTGGATGATTTTATATGAATTTTTAGAGCTCTGCTCCCTCCTGTGAACCGAGTCAGGTGTCTCCTGCTCTTGCTTGGTCTACTCAAACTTATCTATGACATCGTCATACGATGGAACCAATGACTCTCACGGACAGAACTCGACAAATGGATCTTCTACACAACAACATATTGTCGTGGAGACATGTACCAGTATTCTCAAAATTACAAATGTTCCATTGAATGACTTAAACTATATGTCATGGTCCAAAGCTGCTACTTTGTTTTTTAGTGGAAAACTTAAACTAGGTTTAAGTACGTTAATGAAAAAAAACCAAAACCAGCTATTAACGATCCTAACTATGATGAATGGGAGTCTGGAAACCATATGGTCATGTCTTGGTTATTAAACTCGATGGATGCTAAAATTGCTGAAAGCTTTTATTACTTTGATACGGCCGAAGAAATATGGAATGCTGCCAAAGAATTATATAGTGAAAAATATAATACGGCGCGCATATATCAACTCTCCCATGAAATCTATGAGTTGAAGAAAGGTCATATGTCCTTGAGTGACTATATTGCTACACTCAAAGGAAAGTGGAATGAGATGGACTCACATTGCCCCCTCTCAACCGATCTTGCTCGCATTAAGAGACAGCGAGACCAAGAAAGAACTTTCAAACTCTTAGCTGGTTTAGGCGAGGATTATGAACAAGCAAGAAGCCAAATATTAATGAACCATGATCTGCCCTCTTTGGATATGGTGTGTAACACCCTTTTACGAGATGAGAAAAGGAGAAAGGTGATGAAGACCGGTGACACTATTGATACTAAAACCACCAGTGAAAATATTGAAAAAGTTGCTTTTAATGTCTCGACCAACAAAAGATTTGAAGGAAAATTAGAAGCTCAGCAGTCGTTCAGAAATAGAGGCAAACGACCAGTGTGCACTTACTGCAAAAAAGAAGGTCATGTTTGAGAAAAGTGCTGGAATTTCCACGGAAAGCCTGCCAACAAGGGAGATCCTCCAAAGCAGCAGTATAAACCTCAGGCCCAGCTGGTTCAGTCCGACGTTCAATCCGACGAAAGTGAGGTTACACTTGCCACTATTGCAAAGATTATTAAAAATATGAATGGCCAGAGACACACCAACACAGTAACAGCCGCTTCGACATTCACCTCACCCGGGAATCAACCAGGTATGAATTCAAACTTCTCTCTTACTAGAAATTACTCTTGGATCGTGGATTCCGGCGCATCCGAACATATGTCTTGTTTTCACAATAACTTGAAAGATATAGAAAATAAAAGTGAAAATAGAACTATCACTATAGCTGATAAGACTGGGCATCGGGCCGGCCCGACCCGTTAACAACGTCAAAATCAAAGCCCGGAAACCGTATCGGGCCAGGCAAATGTAATTTCGGGCCTCGGGCTTCGATTAATGCCCGAAGCCCGGCTCGGCCCGATTGCTAATGGGCCGGGCGGACTTAGTCGGGCTTTTGAGGGAGGCGGGTGCGGGCCTGTTTCTCATTTCTTCTTTCTTTTCCTCCTTCTCGGAAGAGAAATCGTTCGAGTGGTTGTGGTGGACAGTCCATTGGAATGCAAAATCTGGCAATGAAACGAAAAAATGATCGACTAGTTGCGATGATAACGAGAAGTGAGGGAGAGCGTGATGAAGAGGCGGTAGCGAGGGGTAGGAGCGCGATGGAAGAAGCCCTAATGAGCAAAAAAAAAAAATCGTCGAAAAAAAGTTGGACCTTCACGGCGATGGCGACGGCGACAGGGAAGACCGGAGGAGGCAGCCAAGGGCCGACGAGGAGGATGGGAGGAGGCAGCCGAGGGCCGACTAGGATGATACTTTTAACAACAAAAAGTCCAAAACCCTAAGTTACCTAAGTTCATTTTATAAAAAAAAAAAATCATAATAATGTCGGGCTTCTCGGGCCATCGACGATCACAACGGCAAGCCCGAGCCCGGCCCGTTATTTACCGGGCCGAGCCAAGCCCGATAAAAAAAGCTCAAAACTCAAATTTTCAAGGCCCGGGCACGGGCCCGTGGCGGGCCGGGTATCGGGTACCCGGCGGTGGCCCGGCCCGGTGCCCATGCTTAATAGCTGATGGTACTTCCCTTAAAATTGTTGGAGTTGGAAAAACAAATCTCCTTTGAAAAGGAATTGAAGACTCTTTATATGCCTATTCTTGCATCCAATCTTTTATCTGTCTCTAAGATTACACATGATCTAAATTGCAATGTTATTTTTTCTCCCAACAATGTAATCTTTCGGGACAGGTTGACGAAGAGGACGATTGGTGAAGGAAAAGAAGAGAATGGAGTGTATGTGATCAATCAAAATCATGATGTTGCTATGATTGCTAATTCGGGATTTGATTTTCACTTGTGGCATTGCAGACTTGGTCACCCCTCCAATAGATCATGTCTTTATTTTTTTCTCATGAAATATTTGACTTACATGTGTGTGAAATTTGTCAATATGCGAAAATGACTCGCCCCCCTTTTGGTTTGTCTGAAACTGTCGCTAGTAAACCTTTTGATTTGGTACATGCTGATGTTTGGGGTCTTACCCCAGTAGTCTCTTATAATGGTTTTAAATACTACTTATCTTTTATTGATGATTTCTCTAAGGTAACTTGGTTATATCTTCTTAATTCCAAGGATTAAGTTTTTGAAAAGTTTGTGATTTACTATAATATGGTGAGAACTCAATACAATGTTCGTATCAAGACCCTGAGAACCGACAATGGGACTGAGTTTAAAAATTGTTTTTTTGAAAATTTTGAAAATACAAGTGGCATGATGCATCAATACTCATGTGTAAAAACGTCACAACAAAATGGAGTAGTCGAGAGGAAAAATCGTCATATTCTTGAAATTACTCGTTCCTTACTTTTTCAGTCTTGTATGCCTAAATAGTTTTGGAGTGAGGCGATTACAACTGTTTGCTATTTGATTAACCGAACTCCTAGTTGCAGACTAAGAAGAAGATCACCCCTTCACATCCTTACTGGGTGCAAGATCAGTATCAATCACTAGAAATTGTTTGGCAGTACCATGTATGTTATGATCAACAAAACTGAACGCGACAAACTTAGTTCAAAAGCTCGCAAATGTGTGTTTATGGGATATTCAGTCAGCAAAAAGGGCTATAGATGCTACAACCCTCTTGACCAGCGCATGTATATTTCTAGAGATGTGAAATTTGATGAGTCAGTGCCATATTTTTAAAATCACGGTCATCAAGAAAGGCGACAAGGGAAGACTACCTTACCAAATATTAGCATATATGATGATTTGGTCGCTATTTCTACAAACCAAGGATATCAAAATGAACAAGAAGAAGTTCAAGTGCAAACCTTGATTGAAAACATGGGAGCTCATGAAGTTGAAATTGTAGGCAACACAACTGGAGTCGCCGAGCCAAGAAGATCACAAAGAATCATTCAAGCACCCAGGCACTTGAAAGATTATGTTACATACAAGGCGGTCATGCATCCCATCGAAAAATGTGTGACATTCAAAAATTTTTTCGAGAAACACTGTGCTTTTTTGGCCACTATAGAGAAAGAAGTAGAACCAAGATCATATGAGGAGGCCAAAGATAACCCTGTTTGGATCAAAGCAATGCAGGAAGAGATTGATGCCCTAAACAAAAATCAAACATGGGAAATTACTCAATTGCTTGAAGGAAAACGCTTAGTTGGTTGCAAATGGGTTTTTAAAATCAAATACAATAGTGATGGCACAATGGAAAGATACAAGGCTAGGCTCGTTGCAAAAGGATACACTCAAACACAAGGATTGGATTATGAGGAAACTTTTGCCCCGGTAGCCAAGATGAATACTGTTCGAATATTGCTCTCGATCGCTTGCAATTATGATTGGCCATTATTTCAATTAGATGTAAAAAAATGCCTTTTTGCAGGAAGACTTACAAGAAGAAGTATATATGAAGCCACCTCCTGGATGGTCTCAAGAGAACTGTACATCAGTGTGTAAGTTACGAAAATCGATATACGGACTTAAACAATCTCCTCGAGCGTGGCACTTCAAATTGAGCAAAACTCTCGAACAGTATGGATTCTATAGGAGCAAAGCCGACAACTCTTTGTTTATCAGTAAGAAAGACAATGATATTACTTTGGTGCTTATATATGTAGATGACATAATTATCACAGGTAGCAACAGTCTCAAAATCAAGGATGCAAAAGAATTGCTTCAGAAAACCTTCGACATAAAGGATTTGGGAAGGTTAAAATATTTTCTAGGGATAGAAATTGCTCAGTCGAGGAAAGGGTTGTTTATGTCACAAAGAAAATATGTCACTGATCTGCTCAAAGAAACCTTAAAACTTGGATAACCACAAAGAAGATGTCACTGAGAAAAATAACATCTCAGAAATTTCAAGATACCAACGATTGGTAGGAAAATTTATATATCTCACTGTTACAAGACCCGACATCACCTACGCAGTAAACCTTGTTAGTCAACATAAGCATGATCCAACTGAGAAACATTGGAATATGGTTGAACGGATTCTCAAGTATTTGAAAAAGTCTCCCGGTCAAGGATTATTATATAAACGAAATGGTCATGTCAACATTAGAGCATATTCTGATGCAGATTGGGGAGGAAGCATGGATCGTAAATCCACTACCGGTTATTGTATTTACATGGGCGAGAACCTTGTATCTTGGCGAAGTAAGAAACAACAAGTTACTTCTAGGTCCAGTGCAGAAGCAGAGTACAGGGCGATGACCACTACAGCTAGTGAAATAACTTGGATTCGCACCATTTTATTTGAAATTGGCTTACAATTCAATTCTCTCACGCCAATGCATTGCGACAATCAAGCTGCCATACACATCGCAGCAAATGCCGTGTTTCATGAAAGAACAAAACATATAGAAATTGACTGTCATTTCATACGAGAAAAAATTCAAAATGGTGAAATCAATACTCCCTTCACACCGAGCTCAAGACAACTTGCAGATGGATTAACCAAAGCGATATCAAGAAAAGAATTACATCATGCTATTAACAAGTGGGGCTGCCATGATTTGTACGCTCCACTTGAGGGGGAGTGATGAGAAAACCGTTGCAACATCACGCATGGATTTGACAAGATTTCCCTTCATTATTATCTCTGTTGTTGTTGCCATTCATGATTCATCTAGCCGTTAATGAGACGTTGGGAAATATTCCTTTATTGTAAATCTTTCCCCAACGTATATTTACCTCTTGTAAGTCTGGAAAAGAATGTAATAGAAAATCAGAGCAAGACTGCGTGATGTTTTTGCCGTGGATGTAGGATTTACAAATCCGAACCACGTAAATCTCTGTGTGCACTCTTCTTCCTCCTCTTTCTCTCAAATTCTAACACTTTTCCATGTAAGCGAATTCTTGTTGGCCTAATTCATAAGAGCACAATGAAATTGCCTTTCATTCGTTATACTATAGGTGTATTAGTATGATTGTTTCAGTAGTGCACTGCTTTTCATTTTTTGTGACGCTGTGGTGAAATTGTTGCAAAATAAAATTTAAAAAAAAAGGAGACCACACTGCTCCTTCGCAAAGAACCGGAATGTCCTCTCCAGCAGGCAAGGAACGTTGCCAGAAGAGTCTTGAATCGGCCGCTGATGATCAAGGACTGACTTTCGTGAAGGAAAATGACGTTTCCGATTATGATGACTGTTCTAATCCTTTGCCAGGAAGTGAATTCTTGCCCCCCACAGAGCATGAAGCAGAGCAGAAGATTCGGAAACAAAGCAATTCCGTGATGTTGATGATGATGACGCTGAAGGCAATCACTCCCATGTCCCCTCCGACATCTACATCCACGCCTGAACGAAGACGAGGAAAGCGTTCAGTGGAAACGGAAGAGCACGAGTGCAAAATATGCCTCGCAAAGTTTGACAAGTGGCAGTAAGGCTGCAATCCGGAAACTCGGAACAGAGGCCGGTTTTTTATGGTCAATCGGGCTTCCATTCTCCGGCACCTGCTCAAGAGCAAGCCAGGAAGTTGGTAGAGGAGATGAGCGTGAGGTTGACGGATGGTACGTCCTCTTCGAATCCTTCACCGGTGGCGACAGACGCAGAAACGAATGACGAGGAGGAAGATGGTAGAGTTAAATACACGACTGAGGATGGCTGATCGAGTGCAGCAGGAGCTGCTAGAGATGAAGAAACACGACTCACTCGACGGTTTTTTGTTCTTTTCCTTTTTTTCCTTTAATTCCCCTTCATATTTGTTAATCTTTCTCCATGTAAACACCATTCTTTCCAACACCGACGAAGTCATTCCTTTGATCACCGATTGAATCGTTGAAGCAAGAACTTTGAATACTATATGCAGTAATCCTTGTTTATCTTCTGCGTTCGTTGTCTGCATCTATTTTCTCGTTCCTTTTTTCTTGATTTGGTCTTCAAGGTCTGACTATTTCTTTCCACGTCTTCTTGAACTGCGCTGGTAGCAGATGTATTCGCTACGTTGTCGTTCATCCTAATATCTCCCCTCAACTTCACGCCGTCTAAGGTGGAAGTGAACTTGATTACCTTAAGTTTAGGAAGAATGAGGTCATGCATCCGAAGATATATGAACACTACACTAACATTTACGTCCTCTCTTCCAAGTAAGTGATTCTTCTTGGCCTAATTCTATCGCAATGAAACACATTAGAACGGAGCAGCTTCTTGTTAATGTTTCTCTATTGCAAACTAATTAATGCCTTTCATTCGCTATACTATAGGTGTATTGGTCTTATTGAGATTATGATGGAAATTACAAAATAAAATTTAAAATATTATGAACAAAAAGGCCGTCAAGGTTTCCTCTTTATAATCCGTTCTAATAACCATACCGTGAAGTAGGACAAGGAGCGTAAATCAGGATTGCAAAGGATGTTAGAAGATTGCAGAAGACTGGCTGAGCAGGGAGATGTAAATGCACTAAATGTGAAGCAAGAAGTTAAAAGATAAGCTTAGTAAAGCTTTACTCATGGAAGCGACAAAGGATGGAAACAAGAATACTTTCTTTTTCTTCTTAATGTTGTAACCAGAGGATGGGAAGCTTTTTTTGCTGTAGTTTAAATGTATTTCGTTTAATGGTCAATCTTGTTTGTAGAACCCCCAAAAAAAAAAGTTTGTTTAAAATTTCTCATATTTTCAGAAAATATTTTTTCTTAACCATATAATCGCATCAAAATTGGCGATAGGTATACAAATGACTAGAGGAACTAAGGCAATCTAGAGAGCACTGGTCCTTATGCAGTGCCATCACCTACCAGCTTCGGCCCTTCATTACCAGTGCGTTTAAGAGAGAGAGAGAGAGAGAGAGAGAGAGAGAGAGAGAGACTGAGATTGGTCATCCGCGCCGTCACTAAGCATCAAGAAGGAGATTAGTGGCGCAACTGACGTCCGTGGCAGCATGGAAATGAAGAACTCCGGAAACGTCGTCGAAAGCGGCGGCGATGACGATGACGGCGATCACAACCAGCGCATAATATTCAATCCACCTACAACAGAGGTTGACGTGTTCTGGGAGAGATCGCTGCAATGTGCGGACCACCCTGAGATGCCTGTGGAGGCAAAAGTAAAAAATCCACCGAGTAGCCAGAGATTCTCCGGCAACCTTTCTGAAGTCCGTCCTGTTTCGCTGACTTTCCAAGGTGAACACGATGGCCACATTAGGCAAGATGCTGTCAACCGCCAGGCTCAGTCCGTTTTTCACTCAAGAAACGAATTCTTGCCTCCAGCGGAGACGGAAACGTGCCTCCGGAATCTGAAAGAACTTGATTCTGAAAACGCTAATGTTACTATCAAGGAAGAAGATCGCCCTGCCTCTATTCCAACAACTGAATTCTTGACTGCAACAGAGGAGAGAATACACACTGCTCCTGCACCAAGATCCGAAATCTCGTCTCCAGCAAAGAAGAAACTGTGCCGACAGAGACTTGAACTGGCTGTTGATGGTCAAGGACTGATTTACGTAAAGGAAATTGACGTTTTCGATCAAGGTCAGTGTTCTGTTCCTTTGCCAAGAACTGAATTCTTGCCACCAACAGAGCACCATGCAGAGCCGATGAGGCATAAACGACGAGATTCCGTGGCTGTTGATGGTGCTGAAAGCACGCACTCCATCTCCTCTCCAACAGCTGAAATTACGCCTGCACGAAGACAGGGGAAGCGTCCCTTGGAAAGGAACAAGGAAGAAGGTGGCCACCTGGTGAAGGAGCATGTCTGGCAGCAACGTTCAACTGGTGCACTGTCGCTGCCAGTAACAGCACAATCCGGAAACTTGGAACAGGGGCCAGTTTTAGATGGTCAAACGGGTTTTGGTTCTCCCGCGCCGGCGGAATGCCAAAGCACGAGGTCGACTGCTGGTACGCCCTGGGAGACGAATGACGAGGAGGTAGAAAGCAGAGCTAAGTAGTCCAGGAACCTCAGCGCTTTCTACGCCGGAGAATGGATGTAGCAGGAGCTGTTAGAGATGAAGAAACACGACTCGCTCGACGTTATTTTTGTTCTTTGATCTCTTTCTCCATTAATTCCCTTTCCCGTTTGTCAATCTTTCTCCATGTAAACACCATTGTTTCGAACACAGACGGATCATTATTTTGATCACCGACTGAAGCAACAACTTCGATTACTACGTACAACACTTCTTGTCCATCTTCTGTGTTCATTGTCTGAATGCATACATATATATCGCGAGGCGAGATTACTCAAGGTTCTCTGTTCATGTACCGCAACCTTCGTAGTTCTTTTGAATTCCTTTCGTCCAAATTTGCAATAATCCGCCTTGAATCATATTGTTTGACAACGCTCCTTTTTCCCGGCGAAATCTTGGTGCAGCTTATTGTTGGGCTACCCATGATTATTCTTAAAACCTCAGTATATTCAGATAAAATTTCACGTTTCTAGATTCCTGTTCTTTTTCTCCCATTACACATTTGAAATATTTCCTGACTCATAAATATGATCATCCAACTTAATTGTGATTGACAATTATAAATGTTGTTCCAGCTTTGTAGCTTTAGGAAGCTTATTGGAATTGACTGGATTCTTCAGCCTGGGACCCTGCACGTGAATTGTGCATCAAATTTGAATCATTTAACAGTTAGATCACAACGAATACTTGATGGTTTTAAATGCTGGTTGATCGGAAATCCAATACCACCCATTGTAACCTCATACCTTACAAAGGCTCTTTCTTGATTATATCAACTTTGTTGAACTTTTATAGGCCTAACCAAGATCTGATCATTTATCCTTTTTTTCTTTTTTGTTTTCTGAAAAAAATTATGTTTATTTTAACAAGTCCAGAATAGTCAAGGCAAATGTAGACCTCCTATTGGCGAGAAGCAGGTCATGTACACCCTGTTGGTGCAAGAAATTTTGGGTGCGCCAGTATATTTAATGACAAAAATAGCTCTGACTAAAAGAGAAAAAAGGCTTTTTATAGGGGCAAAAAAAACATTCCTTTCAAACAATTATCAAAATATCCACCTAATTGCGCATGCAACTCACTCTCTCCTATTGGCAGTTCCCACAAATCGAGTCTTTAATTTGCATAAAAAATGACAAAAATTTTGAAGCCCTTATCCCAGAGATTAGTGCCCACACTACAAAAAGGAAAACAAATTCACCTAAGTGAATTGGACGTTGGTGAAAAGCAACTTTTACCAATGTTGGGCATTAAATGTCGGTGAAGATTAATTTTAACCGAGGTCCGGCTTTAAAGGTTGGGAGGGGGGAGCCTAGGCCATGGCCCCACCCTTGTCAGTGAAAAAAAAAATTGTATTGAAAAAAATATTATTTTTTAATCACTTTATCTATTTTTAGGATTTAAATTGAGTTTGGCCCTACCTAGATTCAAAAGTTGGACTGTCCTGGCTCGGCTACTGGATGCTTGCCACTAGGATGTCGTTGAAGTTAAAAAGTTACCGACGTCCCATTTAGAAATGATTGATAAACATATCACTTTTACTAACATAAAAAAAAAAAAAAACTGTTGATGAAAAGTAGTCTCCGACAATTGCCATTAGAATGTCATATGAAGTCGAGCTTTTACGGACGTCCAACTCTAAAACGTAAGTAAACATGTTACTTTTTATCAATGTTTGGAACAGAAGGTTGGTAAAAAGTCTTTTATCGACATCCACTACGCACAGGTCGGTGAAAAGAAATAAGTTTAGGAGACACATGGTCATTCTCACTTCGCCAAAAGTCTCTTTTCACCGACATATGTAAAATGTCGGTAAAAGTTACCGCAAAACTTTGACGGACGCATTTCACCTATAACTCCGTCCAAGCCCTCCTTTTCCTTTCTTCTTTTTTCCTCTTTTAATTTCTCCTCCCTCTTCTTCCCACCGGCGTTTACTCAAGTTTTTGAATGGTTGCAAGTATTATTCATCAATTTTTGACGTCTAAATTATAAAAAGATAGTTTGCTCAAACGTAATGTTCAGTTTTTTGTTCTATTTGCGAAATTATTTTATGTTATCATATTATTATAGGGTAGTGATTTTGCTTCAAGTTTTTGTGCTTTTGCAATCCAACCTTCTTTTCCAAGCGGCCAAGCGGCAAAGGCAGTGTTGCCAAAGCAGAAAAGAGCATTAAGTGGTCGTTTTATTCGGATACGGGTTGATAAAAAAAAATAACAAAATGCACTGACATTGCGTCGATAAATATATTATCCAAGTCTACTTGTATGTCGATAAAAAGTTTTATCAGCGCCCAAAATGTGTGGATAAAAGTTTTGTCAACGCCCATCATATGTCAATAAAAGTAAAGAAAGTGTCAGTGAAAATTTTACCAACCCCCACGACATGTATTTTCAAGGCTATCACATACCATTAAGATGCAAACAAGATTAAATTCAATTTGGTGGTTTGTTGGATTGAATTTAATGAACGGAGGTGAGAAAGCATAAAAAGCTGCCTTATACACAAAAGGTGCAACTTCACAAAAGGGGAAGTACCGTCGATTGCCCTGATCTTATAGGCAATGTACTTATTGGATGCTAATTGCTTTGTTTTTAAGTTTATTTGAAAACACATGTTAATTGATTCAAAGGGCATAGCGTAGCAGGTCGAAATAGGGCCTGTATTAAAATAGGTCTCTAATTTAATTCTGGTAGACGTTATGTTCCTCTATCTTAAAGAAGTAGGGGGTGACATCCAAATTGAAGGATGCACCGATGAGCTGACACTTACCCAGTTTAAAACTTTCACTCCTCTAACATTTTAGTAATTTACTAAAAAAAATATGTCTTTCACATTCTTTTTACGTTTTTATTTTTAATTTTACTTTTACTTTTTTACTAAAGTTTATACTTATGCACGTGCGTGCAGACACATGTAACTAGGTAGAATTGATTGGATGTAAGACCCACGATTTTTGGTTTAGATTTCTTTAAACATTTGGAATGAGGATTAGGGAAGAATCAAATGAGAGATATACTTAAAACTATTAAGAAGGAGACATTTGATGAAAAAATAAGGATAAGGGCTACATAACCACATTTTACTGCAAAGACCCTTCTTTTACCACACGCTTAGAGGAGCTCGTCCAACATTAGAGAGAGAGGGAGAGAGAAAACGAGTGAGAAACGTTTCCTTCTTGCTCTCTTGTTGGAACTGAGGCACGGGGTTGCGGGAAGAGAACCGGAAGCAGAGGTTGCTGCTGGAAGTTGCTACAGAGTTTCAAAGGTATGGGGATATTCAGTTATGCATGTATCATGAAGCCTGTATTTTGAGTTCTTACGGATACGTATACATGTGAATCTATATATCTATACGCCTAAAAAAGATATAGACTTGTGAAGCGTTGTATGTTGGAATGATATTTCATGCGTTTGGATTTTAGTTATCTCTGATTTTCTAAGGTTAAAGCATGCTAATACTGGTTTGAGACTAGAATCATCCTTAAAACAGAGCATGAATATCTAAGATAGGGCTTTGTTTGTGGATTCAAGCAAACCGGATGAAAGAAATTTTGATACCAGAACTCTCACGGAGGGTCTGGCCACAGAACTTACAATGATAGCAAGAATAATAATAGGAGCGGTGCGGGACGTCGCCGACAGAAGGCGGGCCTGCCCTGTTCTAGATTTAGGGTAAAACCCAAAATCAACAAGCAAATAAGGAAGAGGGGAAGGAAATAACCCAACTTCATCGACGAGCACAACCAGCCGATTGGACCGACAAAAGAAGAGTCGCCTCTTTCGGGAATGTAGCAGAGGCGGTTTTGGGAAAAAGAGGAACACAACATCATCTTTTTGTCGTTCCTCTTTCCCTGCCTGTTCCTCCTCGTCCCAAGGCAGTGATGAGAAGCGAGAGGAGAGAAGGAAGCGGCAGCGGCGTGGAACTGAGCGTTGGAGCTCGAGGGAGGAGGATAGATTTCTCCCCCTGATCCCGCTTTCTCTCTGGTTTTGATTAAGGAAGAATGAGGCGGCGGCAGCTGGTGGCGTTCGTTGGCTAGTGGTGCTGCTGCATGGGTGCTCGCGGGAAGAAGACGATGCCTTCCTCTCCCATGTTGATTCTGAGTCGCAGAAGAATCGGTGGAAACCACCGTCGGACAAAAATAGGACGCGAGGAAGAAGCTCTCGCGCGAGGAGAGAGAAAACCAAGCGAGGAAATGAAGAAGAACGAGCGTTTGGCCCTATTTATACCAAGTTGGAAAAATTTCAAAGCGGGTCCAAGTAATTAGCAAAATATTCAGAAAAGCTGTTATAATATTTAAACGTTCATGCCGCCTCAGTTTTGCTGAAAACCTCTTCAAAAAGAGGTTCGCGAAAGTTATTTTCAACATGAGCCTAACATTTCATATGAAATTGCGGTTGGGTACTCTCCAAGTCCTTGAATATTTCAAAAAGGGGGTTTTATAGATTAAGAACGAAAAGTTATGTGTTATTGCTCTTTGATGCTTCTAATTGTGTTTATAATTTCAAAAAGATGGTTCTTAAATCAATTTCGAAAACTTGAAGAGGAAAGTCACGTTTTAAGGATTTAAAGTATAAATTTTCTTGCGTTTGAATGGTTATTTTATTTGAGAATTTTTGGTGTGATAGTCGTATGATTCGATTGTGTTTTGAGGCCATTATCAGAAAATGGTTTATTGTTTTTGTCTGAGAAACCAAGCCTGAGGGCGATTTCTATGAGAGGTACTAGACGATGTCTAGAAAGGAAAAACCTCGCTTTCAAAATTCGAAGGTGAAACGTGGACTTTGTGCGATGGCTTATGCGAGTGCGAGCTTTCTGTTTTTGCCCAGTGTTTGGTTTTGTCCCGGGAGGTAGTGGTGCGCCTGAGCTCACTGATGACGCACACTTCTCTGGCTGTACTGGAGGGCCCACAGGGTATTGGGCGGCACAAGGGCCCGGGGTACTGCTGCTGTTGGGAGATAGACATCTCCTGGTCCCTCAAACCGGGTTTCTAGGGGGGCCATGCTGCTGCAGCGGCGATCTGGGATATCTCAGGAGGCTTCACTGCAGGTGCCATCGATCCGTTGGATCGCCTGGTGAAGAGATTTTGTGTTCCGCCCGTGAGTGCCCACGGGGTTTTGTGTTGCTCAGCACGATGACCATGACATTGTCAAGGAACCACGATTGGAAGCCTACGAAATTTTGGAGGTTGTGCACACCTCGTTCTGCTTTTGATGATGTGACAAAATCTTTTGTGTGTGTAAAGTTTTGGGAAAATTTATGGTTGCACTTGATAAGACCTTTTTAGAATCGTTTTACGAAACTAAATATTACTTTGTTGGGTCACTTTCCATTCATGGCTGGATTTTCTCATACTCAGAAGAATTCTGACCCTTCTTTCTATCTTCACATGTAGTCCTTGATAGATTTTGACTTACGGAGTGACGACCTCAGGCTTTGTGATGGACAGACATTGGCATTCTGGGCACTGCGTCGTTTTTGGGCTTGTGTTTATTTTAGTTGTTTGGGTCCAAATATTTTGTTGTTGAAATAGAACAATGTTTTGATTTCTTTCTGTTTTGGTCATGACTCAATGTTGCTTCCGCAATTATTTATATTAAATAAAGAAGAAAATTTTTGGTGTCAAAAATTGGGTCGTGACATTGGACCTCCAGGTTTAATTCCTGGGAGCCGATGATAAATTTCTATGGGCTTCCAGCAGCTTTCTCACATCGACAAAGGACAAACAACCCTATTCCCTCGTCTCTTCGCTTCACTCTCGCTAAGAAGCTCTGTCATGTTATTTGGTTTTCTCTGTCATGTTATTTGGTTTTCACTACTCACGCCTTTATAACTTTTGCGACGCAACTTGCTATGTATTCAACGGTAGAGAGAGTTATGCCACAATTATTTCTTCAGCGACAACATAATTTAACATAAGTGAACTAGGCAGAGAGACGGTCTTTAAACTGGTAAAGGCATTCAGAAAATGGGCATATAAAGAAAGAGAAACGGAGAGGGAGGGAGAGTCCTTACTCTTACTCTAAATGCAAAAGAATCAACACCCCAAATCGAAAAAGAATAGCTGTTACAATATCTTTCTTGGGTCTTCTTCGTTCTCCTTTTTCGAGTGCTGCAATTTTGAAAGTGGGAAATTCCAGCGTCTCTTCATGGAGAACTTGTTCTGACGTGCGCGTCTCAGACTCTCAGCTGTAGCCACGTGATCTTGCGCTGTTCTGATATTCCGTTACCAAACAAGAAAATAAAAGATGTCTAAGCAAACGCAAGAAGAGTAGTCTCGAATTTACGTTTCTATGTTTGGTTTACACCATCACATGCCCGTGGGGCCAAAATTCTCTTACCTACTGACAGACTTCCGTCTTCCTTTTCCTTCCTAGCGAAAGTTTTCGCCTCATCATCTTCAGTTTTCATCTGTCTATAAAATTCACCGACAGCATCATTGATTTGAGTTGCTCTTTCTTTGGCTTTTTTTACCAACTCCAGCTCCTATATAATTCCCTCTCGTTGCCTTTGGCACCACCAGCAGGCGAGTGACGATGGAACTTTTTCCCCAAGTTCATGTCAACCAGGATGGCAACATCGTCAGGCCGGCCGCCGCCGACCACCCACCGTTCTCTCTCCCGGCGTCCCTTTCCGACCCCGTATCCTCCGTCGACGTAACCCTCGACTCCTCCTCTGGCCTGTGGGCTCGCATTTACACTCCTCCTAACCCGTCCGGGAAGCCCCTCCCTCTCATAGTTTACGTTCATGGCGGCGGTTTCTGCTTCCTCTCCCCCGCCTCCGTCGAGTACCACCAACTCGCCACCCACCTCGCCTCCGAGACATCCTCCGTAGTCTTCTCTCTCGCATATCGTCTCGCGCCGGAGCACCGCCTCCCAACAGCCTACAACGATCTCCTTGCCGCCTTCCAGTGGCTCTACTCCCCAAATGCGCGCCACCAGCTGCCTGCCTCCGCCGACCTCTCCCGACTCTTCCTCATCGGCGACAGCGCCGGTGGGAACATCATTCACAACGCCCTGAACATCGGCGCCCCTGCGGAGGTGCTGGAAAGCCTGAGAGGGGTGGTGCTCGTGCAGCCGTACTACGGCGGGGAGGAGCGGACGGAGTCGGAGAAAAGGTGGTCGAACGAGCACGCTTACCTCACCATGCCATTCTCCGATGTGTGCTGGAGTCTGGCGCTGCCGGACACAGACCCACCATCGACTAGAGACCACCCATTCTGCAGCCCTCCTGCTGCTGGCCTGCCAGACGTCGGCCTGATGTTGGTAGCAGGCGGCAAGGATGTGCTAAAGGACCGGAGCCTGAGAGTGGCAGCGGAGCTGGAGAAGTTGGGAAGGAGGGCGGTGGAGCTGCATGTCTTTGAGGAAGAGGAGCACGCCTTTTACGGGCACCGCCAGGGGCATCCTGCGTTCAAGCAGCTGATGGGCTTCATCTCCGCCTTCATTTCTCGCTTGGGCTGCCATTAACGCTGGTTGTTTGCTGCTTCTCTTGAAGGGCGAGCCATGGATCTGCGTGTCTCTGTATTCTTTTTCCCTTTTAGTGCTTCAGTTATTGCTTTTCGAGTGCTATATTCTGTTACCTTATACTATCATGTATCTGTGTTCCTAAAAATACAAAAATGTGGCCTGACGACATACGCAACATTCAATAAAAGACTTTTACATGAGTAGTTGTTCATTCCTTGTGTGCAAATTGTTTTTAAATTAATAATTTTTTTTGTCGGATGAAATAGGTTTTCAAAACTTTGGAAAATTTAACTTTAGTGAAACTAAGTTTTCATCCTGCCAACTTATAAAATTTTACAAGAATTACATTGAGCCCCTCAACCATTGGGCAGTTAACAAATGTCGCTCAACCTTTGCAACTATCAGAAACAGTTCACAAAAAGAATTGGGAAATGAAAGATGTGATCATAAAACCTAAAATCATATGTGTTTAGACTAAAATGATATAATTTATATTACTTTACAAAAATACCTTTCACTTTCACCAAAGAATTAAAGAACATCTCATATAATATTAACTGATGCTTTAGATTACCAATACGACCATATATGCAACTAAAATATTCAAGTCAACCAAACCTGAAGATTGAAACGTCTCGAGTGGCCAGCCGGCTTCCATTTCCTTGGCTGCGCTTTCCCTGATCTCCGGCTGTCGGTCTCTGCATTCAAACCCCAGTGTCATTCATTGTGAGACTTTTGTGTCAATATGGCTTTTTCGCTTGATCAAATTAGAAAATTTGGTTAACAAATCATTTGTTTATAAATACACGTATTTAAAGGAATATGCATAAAAATAATGAATATTAAATTTTATTAATATAAAAATACAGTAATTAGTTGTTCACACCAACCTATTTGTATGTAATTCAACCAAGAGAATCTTCTTCCTTCATTCTATACAAAGAGTTCTGACGCATAAGAAAGCTAGCGGGACCCGATAGCTCATTTGAGGACTGGTGTTGGTGGGAGGATTATGAAGTTCACATGCGGACAAAGAGTTCACATGCGATTACAAAGAAAAACACAAAAGACAGAGGTTAGTCCTGGAAGAGCATAATTTGATTCAGATCCTTTTACTGTGCTTTTGAATCACTTCTTATGTGTTGGCAGCGCTTTTTTATTTAGCTGAATGGAGATATAAATATCCAGAAATTTTTTTTCTTTTGGAATTAACTTCTTTAGTTAAAAGAGACGCCCCTTATAGTTGGTTTTTATTCATTTGATTGGTCACACTCTATTGTTAATCTCTTGGATTCAATAATTAAATTAATTGATTGTGATTAATTTATCTTCTTTCTAGAAATGCTTGACCCCTCCCTTCGCTCGTCGAGCATGCAAAAGAAAACAATCTTGAATTCTAATTAGGCTGCTGCCCTCTTGTTTACCAAACTTTTTCTCACCACGGGTCTTGATATGACGTCCCAACAACCAAGTAGACAACTTCTTCTTATTTTCAGTCGCTGCTGAATATTAAATTGCAGTATCAAAATGATAAAACCACTTGTTGGCTCCAAATTTTGTCTCTTTCACTGTGGCGGTCTGTCTCGGCTTCCAACTTGGAGCTGAACAATAACGTCCCCTGAATCTTCGCCGTAGTTACTCAAACTTCGCAAGCCTTTCCGATTAAAGCAATGCATCCGGAGGTGGCGATAGACTTGTTGGGCCTAATCCAGGTGCAGACGGACGGCACCATCACACGGCAGGACTTGGACAAGCCACCGTTTTCCGTCCCAGCGTCCGCCTCCGACCATGTTCCCTCCGTCGACGTGACCATCGACCCGGTCACGAAATTGTGGGCACGCATTTACCGTCCGCCGGTCCTCGCTGACAAACCGCTCCCAGTAATTGTCTACGTCCACGGGGGAGGCTTCTGCCTCTTCACCCCGGGCTACAAAGACTACCACCAGCATGCGGCTCGCCTCGCCTCTGCGACGTCCTCCATCGTCTTCTCCGTCGCATACCGCCTGGCACCGGAGCACCGCCTACCAGCTGCCTTCGACGATGTGCGCGCTGCTCTTCTCTGGCTTTTCAGTTCGGATGCTCAACCCCACCTCTCTGCCTCAGCCGACCTCTCTCGACTTTTCATCATGGGGGACAGCGCCGGCGGGAACATCATCCACAACGTCCTGGCCTCCAGCGAGAGACCCGAACTGCCAGGGCTGAAGGGGGTGGTGCTCCTGCAGCCCTACTACGGCACGGAGGAGCGAACAGAGTCTGAGAAAGAATCGGACGACCAGGGTGTCCTCACCATAAAGATCATAGATGCGTGCTGGGTGCTGGCATTGCCAGAGAGCGACCAACCGACTAACAGGGACCACCCGTTCTGTCGGCCGGCGGTAGAGAGGCTGCCGGACGTCGCGGTGATGGTGGTGACGGGAGGGCGGGACTTGCTGAGAGACCGCAGTGTGATGTTGGTGGAGGAGCTGAAGAAGTTGGGGAGGAAGGCAGTAGAGTTTCACGTCTTCCCGGAGGAGGACCATGCCTTCTACGTGCGCAGTGTTGATGGAGAAGCGTCCACTGAGCTGATGAGCTTGATCTCTAAGTTCGTCTCTCAGTTTTGATGTCCAAGACGTAATGTCTGTGTCATTAATCTTGTTTTCGTTACATTAGCCGTTGGTTGATTTCTCAAATAAGTCTCTGTTGTTGTCCCCTCCTGTTTTGTCCCCTCCTGTTTGATTGTCACATCGTGATTGAACTGTGTTCAGGACTCTAATTTGATCAAGACAATATGTTCCCCTTTTCAGAACAGAAAGGAAAGCTTGAGTTTCAGACAAGAATGAATTATTCAGATGTAAACGAACATTATGTGCATTGATCTGAAGGTTCTTTGATGTAGGCAAGCAAGGCAGGGGTGTAAAAACAGACTCGATTTGTTGCAGATTCAGATCTGAGCTCGCCATATGGACCTAATCAAATTCCCATTACCGAGTGATTTTTCCTAAGTTGAATCTAAGAAACTTAATATGTACATATATAAACTTTGAAGTAGGCAAGGGTGGGATAGTTTGGCCCCTCTTTAATTTTTTTTTTAAATTAGATATGAATTTTGAAAACTTCATTTATTCAATATAAAAATGTTAAAGAAACAATATGTTGCCTGCTATTTAGGAATCAGTTTCTAACTTTCTTTTGTTCTTCTGTTTTTGTCAAATAAGAAAAGTGGACGGGAAGGAAGCAGACAAGGCTTGATGAGGAGTGCACAACTTTTTAGCAGAAAAACTTACTACTTTCCATGAAAGTCATTCAAATTTTCAAAAGCAAGTGGATAGTTTGGTTCAGATTCCCGTGTAAAAGTATATCTCACTCATTTTAACCCTATAATTGAAGCTCTACTCTGGTAAGATTGAGACAATAATATTGGACTTTAATTTCATTTCCATATATGATGCTTAGAAGGGCTTAGTATTGCTGGTCAGACAAGTGGTTTTTTGAAAGTCCGATCATCAATTTGATTTTCGTGATTTTCGTGAGTGTTATTCTTTTATATTGCAAGCGATGGATGTATGATATTCTAGTTAAGAGATGTAACGCTCTCCACATAGATCTTCTTCTATATTGCAAACTATGGATGTACGACATGTAGTTAAGAGATGTAACGCTCTCCACATAGATCTTGAAGACTCTAAGCAGGAAAAAGGGAAAGAGGTTTTGACATGATATTGCTTGTCCATCTCAATATCATATAAAAAACTGTCCAATTTGTAAAAGCAAAAGAAGTAAATTTATGTGTGCCCGTGTTTTATGGGAAGCATATGCCGTTTTCCTCTTAACTTTCTGAAAATCAACAATATATATATATATATATATATATATATCACGAGACAAATTAGACCAGGCAAATAATTAATGAGACCGACTAGGTTTGATGCATTTTTCTTATAGAAGTTACAACTAACCATTTATATTTGTACAACAACTTACAGGCACATGCCCCACTAATTGAAAACTTTAAAAAAATATGAAAGTGGCCACTTTATCCTAATAAAATAAAAATACCTTTGGATTCAAAATTTTTCATGGGCCATATTTTTTGTCAATTTCTTCAATGTTTCCGTCTATATTATAAGCATCAATATTAATAAAAAAAGGCCCACGAAGAATGTATGAACAAAATGTGTTTTTTAATTTTGATAAGAGTGTTTGGTCCTTCTTATGACATAATTTTTGTTTGCATCAATAATATAGTTTGATGTAGCTTAAAAGGGCTATAAAAACTGTGGATTGTTTTATTTTTTGGTTACAGTCTATGTAACACTAACCTAAAAGACTTAGCCGCACAGAAACATGAGTGTTTTTTCAAATAATATAAAAAAATTATTTTAAAAATTTAAAAATGCTTTGGAAATTAAAAGCTTATTTTATTTTAATAACGCCTATTACAAGCATGACAGATTGGATGCTTTTCATCAACCAAACCGATAGGTTTAGATTAGTTTTCCATTAAAAAAAACATGGGCTGTTGCCGCCTTCTTTAAATATTATGAGGTGGACGCAGTTTTCTTAAGGGGCCGATGGGTGGAAAAATGGAGTCGGAAATTTATTTTCAGAAATTTATTTTTGGAAATGGTGAATGGGAAATAAAATTTTATATTTTCAAAATCATGTTGCGTTTGTTAAGTCAGATTTATATTTCTGAAAACAAATTTCATGGTTTGATGAAAAAAAGTTGGAATCGATGGAAACGAAGGGGAAAAAGGAAAAACGAAGGGGAAAGATGAAGAAGGGATGAAGAAGGGAGGCAGAGGTAAAAGTGAAGGAGGAAGGAGGAAGAAGAAGACGTTCCCTTCTTCCTCTTTCCCCTTCGTTCCCTTCTTCCTCTTTCCCTTTTGTAGATGAGGTTTTGATTTTCTGAATCGATTGCTTACCTTGGGATCTAATGTCGTCCAAAAATGCCAACAACCAGCACAGACCACCACCAGCCAATGAAGAAGCAACCCCAAGCTCCATGTATAAACTTTGATGTAGGCAAGGGTGGGATAGTTTGGCCCCTCTTTAAGTTTTTTTTTAATTAGGTATGAATTTTAAAAAATTCATTTATTCAATATAAAAATGTTAAAGAAACAATATGTTGCCTGCTATTTAGGAATCAGTTTCTAACTTTCTTTTGTTCTTCTGTTTTTGTCACATAAGAAAAGTGGACGGGAAGGAAGCAGACAAGGCTTGATGAGGAGTGCACAACTTTTAGCAGAAAAACTTCCTACTTTTCATGAAAGTCATTCAAATTTTCAAAAGCAAGTGGATAGTTTGGTTCAGATTCCCGAGTAAAGTATATCTGACCCATTTTAACCTTATAATTGAAGCTCTACTCTGGTAAGATTGAGACAATAATATTGGACTTTAATTTCATCTTCTTATATGATGCTTAGAAGGGCCTAACATTGGTGAAAGTCCGATCATCAGTTTGATTTTTGTGAGTGTTATTTTTCTATATTGCAAAAGATGGATGTATGACATTCTAGTTAACATAGATCTTATTTTATATTGCAAATGATGGATGTACGGCATTTTTGTTAAGAGATATAACGCTCTCTACATAGATCTTGAACACTCTAAGCAGAAAAAAAGGGAAAGGGGTTTTGATATGATATTGCTTGTCCATCTCAATATCATATAAAAAACTGTCCAATTTGTAAAAGCAAAAGAAGTAAATTTATGTATGCCCGTGTTTTATGGGAAGCATATGCCGTTTCCCTCCTAACTCTATGAAAATTAACAATAAATAAATAAATAAATAAATAAATAAATAAATAAATAAATATATATATATATATATATATATATATATATATATATATATATATATATATATATCACAGACAAATTAGACCAGGCAAATAATTAATGAGACCCATTAGGTTTGATGCATTTTTCTTATAGAAGTTACAACTAACCATTTATATCTATACAATAACTTACAGGCACATGCCCCACTAATTGAAAACTTTAAAAAAGATGGGATGTTGCCGTGTTCTTTATATATTATGAGGTGGACGCAGTTTTCTTAAGGTCTTGTTTGTTTCGGATGGGATAAGGAGTTACATGTGAACATGGATTTGGATCTTCTTTTCTTTGACCCCGATAAAAAAAAATCTTTGAATAACATAAAAAGGAAAGTGCGACTCCCGCGCGCACGTATAAGTTTTGAACGGTTTTTGTGCACTTCTTTACCGCTTAAAAAAACCAAGAAACGGGGGAAAGATTGGAGGAGGTTGCTTCTTGCGTTCTGTCTTCACCAAGGAGGGAGAGCTCGAAGGCAGCACGGCGATGGCTGGTTTCCGGTAAGATCGATCAGCCTCTCCTCTCTCTTTCTGATTTTTTCCGGCCGTTTCTCTTTCCCTCTCTTGTTTTTTCCGGTGCTCCACTGGTTTTCTGGAGGAGGGAGAAGAGTCTTACTTGTGCCATCAAGGTGGTTTCTGATATAATTTCATCTAACATATGTAGCAGCGTTGATGACTCCCTTTTCCAACAAGTAATTTGTTTGGTTTTGAAATTTATTCTCGTTGCTCGTTTTGATTTGTGATTCATCGCTTTTGGGCATGGGATCGAGGACGATTAAGGTCTTGGTTGCTGTTAATTTGTTAGTTAGGGCAGATTCCTGTGAAGACCATTCGAATTATCGTTCGCGAGGAAGTTGGGTGTTTCGATCTGAGATTTTGAGCATTTCTTTCTGTTTTCTGTTGTATCAACGGCGACTTCTCCATTTCTTATGCAGGATCAGACGGATGAAGGTTTCTTTGTCAAGCTTGTGGATGACGAGTTCCGGATCGATGGATCTTCTGCAGCTGAGTTACAGGAGGGTAATGACTCCGATGGGATCAACGATGGGCCCCTGCGGACACTTCTCTAGCGAAACTTTCCTTGAGTGAATCGGGGTACCGTTCACAAGTTCAGGTGGACGAGGCTGTTGCCGGAAAAGTTGGCTCCTCTAGTGTCAGTAACTCGGTCGAATTCGAACCAGAGAAAGTAAATCAGGTTGCAGAAGGGAGTAGTTCCGATGTGTTTGTTGAGTCCAAGGAGCCTGTCATACCAGCAGAGTTGGTTGCACATGGTGCCGGCGCCAATGCCCATCTCAACAATTCGGAAGCAGATTTGCCGTCTGTTAAGGGTTCTAAACAGACTCGGACGAGCGTGAAGGAGGTGCAGTCGGGTGGCTTTCCTAGGTATGGGCGATAATGATTCTGGTGGTTTTGGTTCTCATTCAGTTTTCTTCGCTGAATTGGATGAAAATACATCTAGACAGACTGGAGGGGAGCATACACCACATTCTCATCAACGTCTTTGCAACCTCAATCGCAAAATCAAGCTGGTTTTGTTCAAGGGAGAACACAACAAACTGATGCAATCAGTGGTGGCCTGCGGAAATCTTCCTCTTCCGTCTTTGATAGTTCTTCTGTCCCGATCCCAAGGAGGAGGTCGTTGAGAAGGACCCAAATGGTTGCGCTGCAAACTGCGAATCAGAAGCTCATGCTCACAGCACAGACGGTGCTACATCATACGAGCAGCTTCAATATAGTCCTGAGTATTGGGAAAGCCTGTACCCTGGAAGGGAGGTGTGATCACAATACAGGGGAATGACACCAGATAGATGGTTATAATGCTGCTGCTTCTAGCTCTGCATGCTTTAGTAACACATTTGGATTTTGTGGGAGAATTGTGGTCCTGAAAGTAAATGATCCTTTCAGCTGGAATTCAGCACTTGAGAACCAGGTGACTTGCTCTCTCTTTTTCTCTTTTCGCTCTTATTCTACAGCTTGGAGAGCTCTTTCTTAAGTTACATATTTCAGTTGTCCTTTTTCTAAGTTGATTCATAAGTTTGCTTGATTTCTTCTGTTTAACTGTCAGTGAAGGATGCAGCAGGAGGCCTGATTCTGGTTCATAACATGGTGGAGATTGTGAAAGATAAATCTGGCGATTGAAGCTATAAAAGCAGCACATGCGATTATTTCCATATTTTATATCAGCAATCTTTCCCTGGCCCCCTTCTTGGCAGAAATGTTGTAACAGGGATGTTCTTAAATGGGTTGATGAGAGAATTGCCATTTGTGAACCTTCTAATGTTGACTATAGAAGGGGGGAGTCATTGCGGTTGCTATTCTTCTTGCTAAAGATTTCTTGTCAGCATTATGGAAAACTTTGTTCTCCTTTTGGTGTTGAAGCAGCATTGCAGGTATCATAAACTTCAAGATCTTGACTTTTAGTTATGTTCTGTGGACAATTAAATCGATTTGAAATAATTAATGATTTGAGACCTCAAATAAGTTGGAAGTAGCACGTGTTATTTCATAATTCATTATTTACACTTTATCTAGTGTTGCTAATCATAATTGTTGGTTAGGCTGTACTGTTCAGTCTAGGTAACTTTTTGCAAGTTATTGAAATTATCTTAGTTGCTGTGATTAATTTTTGTTGTTCATGGACTCATTGAATTATGTTGAAATATGCATTTGAGCTATGATTTTAACTGTTGATCAGTTATACAGTAGAACTATAAAAGAGGTATGTTCTTCTAGTCCCTTCCAATAAGAGGGACTGATTGGAGCATTTGAAATTCATGTGGAGACTTGATCGAGAACCCTAGAGAGATTCAGAAAGGAGTGGAAAAGGTGGGCTGCAGATTGAAGTAAAAAAAAAGAAATGAAGGTTTCCTAGTAATATTATGAGGATTTAAGTTTACTCCCTTACCTTTATCGAGATGCCCAGATATTGCAGCGAGGGAAAGAGAGAGAGGGAGAGAGAGAGAGAGAGGACAAATTTGACAGTGAATACCTTCCCATTTTCTGTTGTATGAATTTCAGTATCTTGTTCCAACGCCTGAAGTATTTCCCTTCTCCCACGACCAAATTTGCTCCCAAACAAAATCTGTGATTAAACTGAGGGATTGTACTCTTGCACCTGAGGCTCATGCCTCACCTGTGAGTCCAATTTCAATAGGTAAAAGGTGCTTCACCTTTACGCCTTAAGGCGTTTAAAGGGTGAAAATGCCTTTAGGCATGTGAATTTCCTGAGAACAGTACTTACCATGAATTTGAAAGAGAAACTTTCTCAAATATTGTCAATCTACCAACAAATTGTATTTACCAACAAATTGTATTTTGAACTGGATTTTAACCATCTCAATTAATGTCCAAGACATGTATGTGATTAACGTACACTGTTTGTTTGAGCCTTGAGGTAACTTTAGATTGTTTGTGCGGCTGCAGATGCTCTGATGAGTATAAGAAGCATGGTGGTTATGTCATTTTACTTTTGGAGTATCCATAATGATTTTTTACTGAACGATTATTCTTGGAGAATGTTTGATGTATGTCTTATCCTCCATGTGTGCATGTCCTTTTTCACGTTGAAAGCCACCAAGTGGTATATGTTTCGTCAATTTCCGTGAATACAAATTGTGTCATGTTCAAGGCAATTATACTCTTCAAATGCAACGATACATGCTTTGTGGACACTTTTTTTTCGTTCTTCTCAATGCTTAATGCTTATACAATGGGGTTGGGTTGTCTCCAGTAGTATCTAATTAAGATACCCTGCCTATGCAAGGGATAAGTCTCATATCTGCATCAGGAAGGTATTCATCATGCATCTAGAACATGGCCTCCAATGATTGCAAGCAGTCTTCATTCTACATCAATGCTATTAGATTGTTTCTTGCCTTGTTATGTTTGGTGCACGAGAGTTCCTTAGATATGTAATTGACCAATAGCTTGAGCAACTCGTATAAATATCAAATGTGCTTTTTTTGTTTTTTTTTTTACCACCCATCTTAATTGTCCTTTTTTAACTATTCCAACAGAGGACAGAGTTGTATGAATATGCGAAGGTTCTGGGCAACTCTCAGTTTGATTGCAACCATTCCAACCATATAAAGTTGTGTATGCACAAATCCTGGCTGAGGTGGGAAAGGTCCTAGAAGATTGAGGTCAGTTTCTGGCTTTGACCAAAATCAACTAGGTTAACCAACAACTAGTACTTTAGGTCTCTTTTATACATATATAAGAGATTCATCCCCTATTGAAAACTATATTCTTTGTACTTTCAAAGTTTCAAATATTCTTACAATAAAATTTAAGTATTTTCAGCATCATTATCTCTTGTTTACCTCCCTAGCGAGCATTTACCCATTATGAGCATTTACCAAGCTTTGTGTTGTGACTTGGAGTAAATTTTCTTTACTTGAAGAGAAATTTACAGAAAACATGTGATAACTTATTTCCTCCAGAATTAGTACTAAATAAGAATCTTAGTGACAGTAGACAACTAAGAATCTTGATTAAACAACGTCCCTTCCATCAAGTTAAAAATGTCAATTAAATGCATTTGAAATAAATGATTGACTGATTGACATAACCAATGCATGGCTGACTTGATGCATCAGTATAATGGTATGTTTTAGGAGTTTATGTTTGATCATCTCATTATGATCGCAAAAGATGCGATGAACATTGTGTAACAAGAAGGGAAATAGTCCCGTGAGACTTGGGAACTAATTAAGGAATTTGATGAAGCTATATCCCTACCATCAAGTTGAAAATGTCAATTAGATGCAATTGAAATAACTAACTGATTTGTTGTCAAAACCAATGCATTGCCAACTTGATGCATTAGTATAATGGACAATCTTGGGAGGTTAAGTGTGATCATCTCATTATGAGTTTAAATGATCTGATGAACCCTGTACAACAAGAAGGGAAATAGTCCCGTGAGACCTAGGAATTGTTCAAGATTCTTGATGAAGCAACATCTGCCTCAATGGAGTTCTTTGTTTTACTATACTCTGCACCAATGTTGTAAAAAGCGTATCGTAAGGCGTATCGTTCGGGCTTTAAGATACGCCGTATCGTAATGTATCGTAACGTATCGTAACCGTATCGTAAATTTTTTTAAAAAATTATTAATAAATCAGAAATTTTTTTAAAAAAATCAAAAAAATTATAAAAAAATCAGAAAAAATTAAAAATAACAAATTCTTCATAGAAAACTTGCTTGAGCTAATGATAGCCTTATTATTGACATAAACTTACGCGTTCATCATTCATATTTCATAGTTTCATACACATCAAAATTGAAAATTCATAAGTCATAACAATATCATTCAACAAAACTCTTGA